>JANCMC010024009.1:669892-734026 GCA_024363005.1 Charaxes varanes | reverse complement strand
ATACTAATACTAGCGGACCCGGCAGTCGCTATTCTGCCAAAACGGAATTACTTAATATTTTCTAAGTTATATTATTCCATAATGTTATTGCCGTTCCCATTTCCTTTCCCTTTCCCAAAATTTTCAAAAATTACCCATAATACAGACATTTTTAAGTTTACAAACCTTATCTTAATAATAACGGACAGAAGAAAATAACCATTGTCAGTTTTTCTGTAGTCGTTCGGAAGCTATGCGCATACATACATTTTGTATTTTTTTTTATATAGATTAACTTCGTCCGAAGCATCTGTTTTAAACGATATTCATTTCTTTACATCTTCTTTGACGATATTTGCGGCACGCATTATGTCAATGTTATGTTAAACGCCATAAGTTTACGTTAAAAAAAGTTTAAATTGTCAAAAGCGCTAAGGTCACACAAGAAATTATTTAATATGGTGGTAGTATTCTTAAATTTTCTGATTTTCAGCGCAATTTTCTTGATTTTTCGGCGATTGGCGATAAAATATTTTCAAAAACTTTAGGGATCGTTTGAAAACTTTAAGAAAATAGTGTTTATAAACAGTTTAATAATATAAGTGCCGGGGAGCGTCGCTATTTTTTTTTTTTTATGTTACAAGGGGCAAACGAGCAGGCAGCAATCACCTAAGTGCCTACCGACGCCCATGGACATCTGCACCACCAGAAGGCTAACAGATGCGTTGCCGGCCTTTAATGACGAGTTAAGGCCACCTGTTATTTTTTATTTTATCTTATTTATTTAGTGAAGACATGACATTACATTATAATATAATGATACATAAATGTCTAAAAATCATCGTCTATCCTCTTTGTGATGTTTCCGAGCTAACATGACTTTTTTTTTTATATAACAAGGGGCAAACGAGCAGGCGGTTCACCTAAGTGAATACCGACGCCCTTGGACAACTGCAACACCAGAGGGCTCGCAGATGCGTAGCCAGCCTTTGAGAAATGAATATGCTCTTTTCCCTAAGGTCCCTAAGTCGTGACCGTTCGGAAATACCGAAGCCGGCAACTGATTCCACAGGCTTCATACGAATACGGTTTTGTAGTCAACAGTGATCTGATATTTCTGTAATAAAACATACTGTTGTAGCAGGAGATTACTGTGCATAAATTAACGATTAAAATAACAATTTAACGCGAGTGATACACCAATAAAAATTATGGGGCTGTATTGCAGACAACCCACGAGACTGAAATATCCTCAGAATGTAGACTACAAAATTTTCCTTAAAATTCCAGTTAGCACTTGGTCTTCGATCACTTATACACTGATCGAAGCACTTGGGTAACAGCGAAATTATTTCTCTCTTAGATTTTCGCAATGTGACTTACGACTTTATTAATTAGTTATTTTCATTATAAATATAACATTAGTAACAATTAAGAAAAACAAAAACAACATTGATAATACAGACAATAAGATGATCAATGAACTGTGTGAAATATATACCTTAAGATTATTTACGATGGAGCGCAGTTGTTCAATATGCGAGTCCTTTTCGGCCATTTGTTTCAGGTGTAAGGACTTCTGCTCGGTCAAGCGCGAGCGTAACTCCAGATGTTCCTTTTGTGTTTCATTCAGTTGTGACAGCCAGTGTTGGTTCTCTGCTTTGTAAGACTCCATCTAAAATGATGGTATGATATCATTAAAAGTAGCCTGAAATCTCATCATAAAATCAAAGATGAAAGATGGCATGGAGCTAGCTTAAAGTGAGTAGACATCACACAGTAGACAACTTTAATATAATGCGGACAAAGTAGTGGGAATCAGCTAGTATATAAATGAGGTTACCAAATATTAATCAAAATATTAAGTGTTTGCATTTATTTACACTTTTGGACACTTACAAGACAAGCACATACTTATTTCTTAAAGGCTGGCAACGCATAAAAGTTCTTTGTGAAAATTTTATTTTGGATCAGATTTTTTATAGACAATTTTCATCTATTTTTTTACTCCAAACATTTCATTATTATAAATAAATTGCTTTTAATATTACTACCAGTTAAAATATAAACTGTATTCATAAATATTTAAAAAATATATATTTAACATAATCGGTCTCTGAAAAATATCACACTGCAATACTTACTTCATGATTATATCTCTCCTTTAATTGTGCACCAAGCTGTTCCATTTTTGTTAATCTTTCAGTAGCTAATTGTTTCCAACGTTCCAATTCACTTTGTTGAGTTGTTCTTAAAGTAAAAGTAATCTTGTAGTTATTAATATTTCAAGCATAAACAGGAGCGCAACTACAAATAAGTAACAACTTACAATTCAGTATTGTATTCTTCTACCTCACTTTGTAATTTAAAGCACTTAGTTTCCAATTCACTTATTTTTCTATTGTATTTTATAGGCGCTTCCTTGACAATATCGTCATCAGGTTCGATCCCCCGAGACTGCCTTCTGCAATAAATATGTGATTAATTAAATTATATAACACGCACCTACAGCATCAATAGCTGTAAGATAATATCACCGTTATCTTAGACGACGTATTTGTGTGATTGATGGTGTATAAATTTATGAAACACGTCAGATTGTGATTATACTTACTCATCAAGCTTCGTCTGTAAATCAGTGACTTTCAATCTTAAACCTTTGAGAGATTCTAAATACTCCTCTCTTTCTTTATTTAGTAACTCTTTGTATTCACTAATAATATCATTTTTGTCTGTTTCTATTTTCTTCAGGTTTGCAATTAAAGCCAGATTCTCCGCACTTACAGCTTCATTCACAGTGTTTATTTGTATTGATTCATTTTGATTGTAGGCATTTATTTTATTTTTCAGAGATTCATTAATGGTTCTCAGATTTTCAATTGTTTCATTTTTTTCATTTACAGACTGGTATATGTCCCGAAGTTTGTTGTTAGTTTGGACTTTTTCTTGTTTTAAAAGAAGCAGTTCTTGAGCCTGTTTCTGTATTAATATATTAGTTTCTTCTAGAAGTCTATCTTTGTATTTATTTTCTGTTATAAGTGTATCTATATTAATTTCTGTTAAATTTTGATCAACCTCGGTTTGAACGGACTTTACTTTTAAATCCCCATGTGTCTGACTATATTCAGACTTCTGAAGTAAAAACGTTTGAGTTGAAACTGTCAACTTGTTATTTTCATTGCTTTCAACATCTTTTTTATTAAAATTATTTGATTGCTGCCGATGTACAGTAAAAGTTCGTTGACCTAAAAGTATTGGCAACATTAAAGACTGCTGATTGAGAAGGTTATTTTTTGTTAAGATAATTACTCACTATTTGTATTTGTTTCATCGTCAGATTGAATATCTTGGACTTCTAAGCCTTCTTCTCGGGCATGACTTTTTTGATTTACATTGATATTTTCAGATGAATCAGTATTTTGGTTTATAAGTACTAATGTCCTTTCCAATGTATTACAACGCTCCAAAAGTTTTTTATTTATCTCTTCAACTGCTAACACTTTTTTATTTTTATATTCTAACTCTAACGCTTGGGATTTTTCCTAGAATAAAAGTGATTTATTGTTTACACTACTTTTATAACAGTATAAAATCAACGCACTTACCGTAATTATATTTTTTAATTTGTGCGGACAAATTTCCTGCTCTTTCAAACATTTTGTACTTGATAGATTAATTATTTGGCTGTAAACAGTATGTTTGGTCATTAAGTCTGATCGTAGTTCTTCAACTTCGCTTAGTTGATCGTTGACGTTGCGTTCCTTATCTTGTATTTCTCGTAGCTTTGCAAGGAAAAGTTCAACAGATGTAAGTGGAAGACTACCTGCATACTGATGTCGTAATAAATCCATCGTTTCAAATACAAATCTATGATAAAATAAGAATCATATAATATAAGTATATATTTGAAATGATGACTTTTTATTAAGATATTCATGTTACCTGAATTTCTGATCATTCCTTTTCGAATAAATATCGAAGATTTTTTGTCGGCTCAACAACATTTCCTCTGTCTCTGCTCTCAATTCTTTTTCTTTCTTTAAGATTACTTTTAAAGTTTCAAGTTTTTCATAACATTCAGATGTTTGTTTTTGTGCTAATAGAACTTCACCGCTGAGTCTAAATAGATAAATTAATTATTTTACTAATGTGTACGTATCAAGAAGGTACCCCATTTAATTAATCTAAAAAGAGTGTATCATTGTACATTCATTTAAAATACAATTTATGTAACTACACCTTGCAATAACAGCTTTATGGTCTCCCACCGATTGCAGGTCAATTATTTGGTGCCGTAACAAATTTATTTCTAAATCATTGTTTAACTTCTTTTGTTCGAACGCTCTCAACTGTAAATAATTCATCAACAAATCAATATAAAGAAGTCAAAATACAATCAACATAATTATAAAAAAATAATAAGTATATTTACTTGTAATAGTGAATTTTCAAGTTCATTTTGCATATGTTTCATTTGTTCTCTCAGTATATTATTCTGTAAATTAGCTTTATTCATCTCTTGTTTTAAATAACTGATTTCTTCATTTTCATCCATCCTTAAAGTTTTATCTCTGAAAACGTATTTTAAAAACTATAAATAACAGGCAATATAATTAAAACTTTCCAATATAATACACGTACATTAACTGCGATTGTGACGTTTGTAAATCCAATATATTTTTCTCCAACATTGCTATTTCACTGTTTTTATTTTTTAATTCTAGACAAATTTGTTCAAGCTGTTTTTGGTAAATAGATTGTTCCACAGAAGACAATATTTTATGTGCATTATTGCTATCTGAAAATAGATTTAAGTATAATGAATTGGTTTTCCTCAAGTTATATGTGTTTCAAATGTTGTCTGCTTACCATTATCATCTGTATTTCTAGGCAAGTGATTTATAATATTAATTTTATCTTGTTGTAAGCGGTCGAGTATATTTAAAGTCTCCATTTGTCTCTTGGTGTTCATTTCTATCGTATTTCTATATTTTAGGATATATTCGTTTAAAGACGTGTTTTGTTCTAAAAATAACTTTATTGGTATAGAATTTCGAAGTTCGTTACTTAAACTCAAAATAGTCAACATCAAGCTTTGAATTTTCTTTTCATAGTCAGAAGCCTCATTAATTTTTTCCTTTTTAAATTCTAACAATTCATTTTTAATGTTTTCATTGTGCGTTCTTATTTGCTTATATGAATCTTCTAGATAAATGTACTTTCTATCTGTAAAGTTTAATTTTGATGGAGAAAGCAGCCCTGGTGATTGATTGCTAGCATCATCTTCAAATTCATCTAATTGAGATTTTAAATTTGCTATTTCAGCCTTATAATGTTCTTCTTGGATCAACCATCTATTCAAGTCGTCACTGGCAGCTATCGATAAAGCTTTAAGTTTTTCAAAAAGTATGGTAAATTTGTTTTGAAAATATTGTAAAGCTTGAAAAACTTGATTGTGGAATATTTCTTGTCCACTTGAAATAATAGTTTGAATTTGAGTATCATCAGTAAAATTAATACTAGTATACTGATTACTTGACATCCAAGATCCAAATTCTCCTGTATTGAGATCTACTGTACTGGAAATTTTGTCCTCAGTTTCCTTTTTTGCCTTCGTTTTGGATTTAATTTCTTTCAAACTGTTTTGTAGTTTTGAGCACTTTTCTTCCTCAGCAGTAAGTTTTTTCATAACTTGGAAAAAATCTTTTCTAAAAATATATAATTTATTTATTATGTATACAATAGAAATAAAAATAAATAAATTCATACCTAGATTCATGTAATGCGTCCATAAGAGCATCTTTGCCACCTATTGCTTCTTTTAACTCCATAACTGTTTTCATATGTGGTGAAAACCAACCAGCTGATTTTCGTGCTTCCATCGAGTTTAAGATCCCTTCTAAGATAGGACATTCCATCCTTAGTACTCCAGATGTTGTATCACCTAAATTAATTAAAGATTAAATCATGTTCTTTTTTTAACATATTTAAAAAAAAATAAGAAATAATATTTAAGAAATAATTATTAATTATTATGGTCCGGCCAATTTATTATAATTTTTTGTAATGAATTAAATGCCGAATTCCATGTTTGAGTTAATAGAAAAAGTATGAGTTGTTGAAACATTCACTGATGTTATTGAAAATAAAGGCAACCGATATTTACTGTTATCTTTTAAGAATTTTAGTATCTCAGTAAGTCCATTTCGCAAGCCCTCATTTTCTTCTAGAATTGCTTGTATGTCAACTGACACATTTTTCTCACTATTTTCTTCTGTTAAGGTGTTTTTGCTTTGGACTCTGGTATCTGTTATTGATTTTAACATTGTAAGTTCAGACTTCTTTTCATGATTATCCATTTCTAAAGTGATTATTTTATTTTCACATTCTTGAATTTTTTTTGATAAAGTATCGTTTTCTTTCTCTAATTCTTTAAATTTTTTCAGGATTCCATGAGTTGGTATTTTTTCCTTTATTGGAATGTGCAATTTTTCTCTACAATACAACAAGTAATATCACTAACATTTAAAAATACAACTTCAAGCTAACAACGTGTAAAAATATTACCTCATAGTTTCGTTTTCAAGTTGGAGATCACTTGCAAGTTGATTTAAAGTATTTAGTTCCTGCACTAAGCTTTTAATACCTTCATCTTTTATTTTAAGATGTTTCTTTTTATTTTTGATACTTTCTATTAGTGCATTTACTCCTTCATCAGAGCGTAAGAGCTTGAGTTGAGCCGATATTTCCGTAAGCTAAACAGAGTATCTCAGTAAAGTTCTCATTCTAAAATCTATATAAATCCCTGGTTTTATTGACTGGCCTGTTGGGGCAGTGGACATTGACCCTGCTTTCCGCTCCGGGGGTCGTGGACTCGATTCCCACCTCGAGTCTGGGTGTATTATACATATGTACATATTTATATATTCAAAATAAAATATTCGTGTATAACAGGCGGCTGTTACCTATAACACAGGCATTAAGTTGTCTACCTTAGGAACAGACGTCCGTATGCTTTTACTCCATCCTTCATCCCGTTACTCCTATCTATTTATCGATTTAGATGTAGCGCAACGCTTGCCGTTTTATTGTTACTCCTCTCATTTCGGCACGATCTGAGTCTCTTTAAGAGCCATCCAAAGGATTCTTATTTATTATTACGGAACCGTAATTCTGCACTGTTCAACATTTTTCAACGTAATCGTTTTTTCTTTGCAATATAGGCATGTTCTTGATTACGATTATGTCTATTGTAAAATATTTTTAATTGTTTTTTCTTCATTAACCTCATCATATAAAATTTCATGAAAGCTTTCTGAGTCGGAAACCATACGGTATCGATATAAATGAAATATTGTCTTACATCTGCAATTATTTACTATTTTTTGCTCCGCTAACTTTGATTTTCAATTTATCAGGCATTGAATTAAACGTTACTCACAATTTCGAAGTATTCTATGTGCAGTGTCAATTCTATATTAGGGCTCCCGTAGTTTTACAATTTGGTTAATTCATTAATAATATTAATACATTAAATTAAAGATATTTACAATGCGCTTAAATTTAAATAATAAGGAGAAAACTATAAACATAATAAAAGAAAAAACTAATTCTAAATTATACTAAAAAACATATTACATAATAAAAATAAAACAAAAATATAGAATAAAGGAAAGAATTAAAAAGCTGATCCCCATCGGTATAAGTAGGGTAGGTTCCCAAAAGACTGGCTGCGTTAGGTATCTTTAGGTATCAGTTAGGTATCTTTTTATTTCCCTAGTAAAAAGCTTTAAATCATTGACATTGAATAAATATTCAGGCAGGTGATTATATTTTTTTATTGATTTAATATAAATTTAATCATCGCTTGCAAATTGTAGCCCTTCAGAGTTACGGATGTGAAATGAATTTGGCCTTGTTTAATAATTGTATCAAGCGATTTGAAAAATTCTTTCAAAGTTAGATAGCCCATTTATCGAGGAAGGCTATAGGCTACATATCATCACGCTAAAATGTTATCAATTTTTTTTTACCTAATTTTACGCGAACGAATTCGCGGGCACAGCTAGTTTAATTATAAAATAATCCGTTATTTCACAAGATCAATGACCGTAGGAAAAAATTACTAAATTTGCTTAAATCTGTGTACAAGCAAAACAAAAAAAAATTAATGTAAAGGACAATTTAATTTTCAATCTTCAAGTCCAAGTCTAGGAAAGTTCTAATGAAGAGTGTATGAGGTTTCTTATGAAAAAATTAAAAACCGTCGGCATTGGAGAAAATATATCTATATTTTTTCATAAACTATAGCTTCTTTATTATTTTGTAGCGGCTGCTACATAACTAGATGGCAATGATGTCAAGTGGAAAAGGTTACACCAAAGCAAAACTAGATGGCGCACTGCGTTTTATTTCATATAGTTAAAAACAGTGCATACAATGTAATTATTTTCATATAACTAAGAATAATGTAAGTAACTCCGTCAGATAGCAAGTTTTATTTTTGTAGAGTAGAGTACAAAAACCATATTCTGTCTTACACGTTTATTTAGAAAGAAATTACTGCTTAAAACTCTTACGGTTATAGTTTACTAGACTTTAGAGAATCAGTAAAATAACAACGTAAGAAAGTGTTCTTTCACTAATTAACCATAATTAATATCTCTATCGTTAAAATTACTCAAAAATTATATGAATACATGAATATTTATGAATACTCAATGTTACGTGGGCGCCATTTGAAGATTACTCTTTTTTCGTGAAAGTAAACGCCGACAGGTTTAGTCCGTGGTTATGAGCATTCATAATGGTCAAAATTTAAACAAACCGCCAAAAGTTAACCTCAAAGAGTAAAATAATCGTAACTATATCCTGCTTAGTAAATAAAAAAATATGCATAAAATCAGGCGCGGATTCACCGTGGTAGGCGCAATGAGCATGTACACCATTTTAATATACTTGCGTGATAATATTATATCAAATTACTAAATCACAAAAATAAAATGCATACAAAAAAATAATGTATGAAATTCATTTACTTCGTAGTCAAACTCAAAATCATTTATTTATATAGACTTTTTTATAGGCATTTATGAACGTCATATGTATTAAATATTGAAATTAATATATATTTTTATTTGAATCAATTTAGTGATAAAATTTACGACTTATGAGCTAAGTTTACAAAGGTTCGTCGCGCATTGAACTGAGAAGAGCGCGCGACAAACTTAGTAGGGTAATTTTAAATTTTAACCATATAAACAATATATCATAACCAAGTTCATACGTCGACTCACATTTGGCCAAAAATTGAATAGTGTAGTGTGGGTACCCGGTTCAAACCCCATAGTAGTGGGGTATTGTCGCACCCACTCCTAGTACAGGCTTTTAATTGAAACTTAGTAGGAGGGGAAAAAGGGAATATTAGACATATCTAAAAAGTATTCCTAATATACATTTTTTTTTTAAAGCACTGAATTGTAATATGATCATCACTACTTAATATATTTTTGTATACAATAACATAATCGTTTTTCTTGAATATATATTTGTATTCAAAAATATATTTAATTATGATGATTTTATTCCAATTAACATGTTTGCAACACTCTACTGTAAAGTTGAGAATTTTGAGTTACGACAGTTTATGAAGTCATTTTTGGCATTATTGACATGGGCAAAGACCATTAAAATAGTAACTGAAATGAAATGGAATGAAAATGAAATGAAAATTTATTAGAAAAACTGTTTACAGGAACAAATGTAACTTAAAATTAGGACAACGTTGACGACTGAAATTCGCAAGGTACCCGGTTCAAACCCCAACGCCGTTGGGGAATTGTCGCACCGACTCCTAATACAAGCTTTTGATTTAAGCTTATTAGGAAGGGGAAAAGGGAATACTAGACATACCTAAAAAGTATTCCAATATATATATAATACGGAATGCGAAACAACTTATTCGCTTTTAATTCTAATATTCCGCTAGTAATTATAATTTAAAGCTAGTATTAAACAGAGATAAGAGACCGTTAATACGCAATACAACTCGTCTACAACTGGTTCCCAAGTAACGAACTCCTTTGCGGGTTGTTGAAGCGGAAACCCGACGGATAAGGAATCGATACGGCTCCGAAGAGGAACCAAGTTACGCTGACTTAACGCGATTACGTATTGTGAATTTCCTCATTGCCTCGTACAATTTCTTTATGGAATCAGTTACCAGCTTCGGTATTTCCGAACGGATACGACTGCCGCCACTTCACGCCGATCTCATGTGAGAAAGAGGTACTGGTACCCGGACGCGCCGGCCTAATTCGGCTACAAGCACGGCGCTACCTCTAATAATACCTTGTATTCTTTCCTTTTCCTAGCGTTATCCCGGATTAGTTCCAGAAGCCGCATAGATTGCAGACGATCTGGTTGTGGGCGAGTTAAGATGACAGATTGCCGTCTCACGTAATCCTATAAATACATGTATTTGTATTTGTAGAAGGGGAAATTGGAATACTAGACATGCCTAAAAAGCATTCTTAATATGTATTTTAAAAAATCTAATAGAATCTTCTTCTTCTTCCTAGCGTTATCCCGGTTAATTATCAGGGTCCACTAAGATTGTAGAGGATCTGGCTGTGGCGCAGTTAAGATGACCGATTGCCATCTGACGTCATCCTCGGAACCCCCACGATCTCTACAACCTCACGACTAATATCACAATGACGGGAGGAGACTTGTCTCGGAGGATCGGAAAACCTACCACTTCGCCTGGTTTCATAGCTTAGCACAAAAACGTGCGTAAAAGACACAAGCGCGGTAGAATTCTTGCTGAAGGGGATCCTCATTACACCTGCCAGAAGCGCGGACGAATGTGCGGTTTTAGAACCGACTTATTTAGTCATGAACGGCGTTGTATCTCGAACACAAACGCTGCTTAAAACATATGTAAAGATGTCAGAAAAAAACAGATGGACTGTTTAATTGACTGATCAGTGCAAGTCGTGGGCATTTATCATTCGTATTCATGATTAAGCCCACTCAATTCAGAGCTAAGACGACCCCTAATAGGCTTTTCGCGTGACCAAAATGATGGTTTACGTAATTAATTAGACCACATTTACAGGCGACAGAGCGCCAGCATTGATTCGGTCTGTTTACCCTAACGTTCGACCGCGAATTTGCGTTGCGAAAAAGAAATTTCCAAGGTGTGCAATAGGGTGAAAGTTTATATGAAAGTCTAAGAAAACAACCCGGACAAAGTTGCAAGATGAAGTTATTCAAATTCAAATGATATTTTATTCAAGTAGAATTTTAGAAGCTCCTTTGAAGTTAGTAACTTTATATCAGTTACTAGCTCAGATATTTGTACATACATGTAATGTGCATTAAAAACATGACGTCACTTTTTTAAATACTTTGTTACTACTAAAACGACTCCGATAATAGAACATCAATATGTTTTATTTTAAACTATAAACCTTTACTGCAATGATCAATCCATCACGGTATACAGGAGCATGATTTATCACGTCATCGTGATCACGTATGTCGATGCAATCACATTATCCGTGATCACATTTAAATGTATTGAATGTGTTTTGTAAAGTGGGAGGACCCTCTGGCTATAGACGCGTCCGAAGCGAGATCGAAATTGAGGGAGGTGCTGTTATATTGATATTGTTGTGTCTTTGTGTCCTTTTTTGGGCCAGCACCTCGAACCAAACACTGTCGTGAGCATTTATGCCGTCCGATGTGATTTTCTGAGTGATATTAGTCGCGAAATTTTGGGGATTCAGGGAATGACGTCAGATGGCAATCAGCCATCTTAAATCGCCCCAAATTTAAAGCGGATCCTGGTTCTAGACTGATATAACGCTAATTATATTAACAGAAATCGAATTTTCCCACGGACAGAAGTTCAATTATTATTTTGACGTTCTAGAATCACCTTGAATCTTCAAAACATCAAATTGGTAATGAATTTGATTCCACAGCTTGATTTGAAGTTTCAATAGCAAAGTTTGTCGTCCGACTTTTGAAGGACCCTCAAATTTGGCGTCTAAACATCTATTTTGTAGCGTCGACATAATAATTTATTTGAATTCAAAGGGCACCGCAATCAGATCGCATCACGCTCGCAAGTTAGTGGCCAATAAACAATCCTGAGTCGTGATTTGACTGCAACGCGTTGATATTATTGTTCGCGGTTTAGCCACGTTACTTGACCCACGGTGTTATGTCGATTTCAATCACTCTGTTCCTAGCCTGCTGCAAATATCTACATAAATAGGAACAATTTTACAAACTTACTACTGAATTCGAACCGTACTCATTAATCAAGATAGAGTTTGAGTGTTTTTCCACAGATTTTTCAAATTCAAATTCAAAAAAATTCAATTTTTTTGGAATTAATATTTTTTTTTATGTACTTGCAACCCGCTTTCTTCTTATAATATTGTAGCCTACACGTGTCTTTTAAAAATAAATAGATAATATTAATGGCTTTAGTCTATGGAGGAGGCCTATGTCCAGCAGTGGACGTCAGCGGGCTGGAATAAGAAGAAGAAGAAATGTTTTTATTATCCGTCTATATTAACTGGCTTAAATATAATGCCCTGTATTAGACCCTTTCTAGTACAAGAAAACTTTTCAAAGGGTATGAGGACAAATTCAGGCATTTTACGAAATAATTCTTATTTTGATCTAATTAAAGGCAGCGCCACGCTTGCAATCCTTTTGGTCTGCAGCTGAATTGGGCCGGTGCGGCGCGTCCGGGTATCAGTACCTCTTTCTCACATAAGATCGGCCTAAAGTGGCGGCAATGCTTTCACGTTAAGTAATATTATTATTGTCACGTTTCGTTCGTTTCTTGAGAGTACCCGGCGGCCTAAATCCCTTTTTAAAGGCCGGCAAGGCATCTGCGAATCTTCTGACAGTACAAATATGGGCGAAGGTTGTCACTTATGTAAACCGCCTGCTCGCTTGCCCCTTGTTATATAAAAACGTAGATTGAAAAGAAGAAGTCCTATTGTTAGCTTTTTTTTTTACACACAATCTCAGTGGCAGCCATTACGTCCTCGTGCGTGCACGTGTTAAGGCTCGCAGGGCAAGATAAAAGATGGCACATCTATCTTTAATCTACTCAGAATCTGATTGTATAAAATATTTGTTCAGTTCATTTATTATCTCATTTCATTTCAATTCCATACATGGTGTCGGAAAGAGATCGCGGTTTAGCGATAAGGTCGCCTCATTGAATTGTTTGCACGACGTGTCATCAAAGTTAATGCTAGATGATTTTTTTCACAATCAACGTTACCGTCCGTATCGATCGAAACAACTAATATTATTACGTATAGCTTGACCGATATTTTTTTAGGATAGAGCTTCAAAAATGAAGAATTAATTAGAAGAATTCTCGTCAAAGTATTTACTTTAAATCAATGTCATTAAAAATATTTTGAAACATCATGTTTATATACGTTTCAAAGTAGCTAATAATTCATATTTAATTTAAGAGACTTCAATACGTCTGCAGGTTACGTCCCACGTAAATTTGGAAAGTTAATTCCTTAGTGCAAATCAGAGGCTATATCTCTTTACGTAACGTTATTTAATTCAAAATTAATTTCTCACATTGCTTCACAAGTACTGAAAATATCGTGTAAGAAATAAAGCATAGCAAAAACACCAAAAAAGGTAAGGATTTTAGATATTGTGATTAAATTCATGTTTTATTGGAGTTGTATAAGTTTCGTTTTTTTTACAAATATTACAAGGGGCAAACGATCAAGTTCTTCACCTAAGTAGTCACTTAGGTAAACTGCCGCCCAAGGACATCCGAACCAGAAGGCTCACAGATGCGTTGCCGGTCTTTAAAGAAGGATTTAGGCCACCGGTAACTCTCACAAACCGAACAAAACGCGACAACAAAACCATCATTTGACGTGACACCATAGCCGCCACTTCACGCCGTTGTATGTACGAAAGAGGTTATAAATACATAAGATTTTTATTAATCTGACATCATCAGTTATAAGTTTACATCTTAAAATTCACGCGCTATCCCAAGCTGAGTTCGATCACCCATGTACACGTATTAAATGTCGAATAATATCGGTAACAGTGGAAAAAATTTACGACACCGTCTCAACCGATACTGAGCTATTCGCATTCAATCGCGTTATGATGATCCATAAAGAAAAATAAAGTATGATTTAATAAATTTAATATATCAATAAAAAGATTTTATATCTTATCGAACATGCCGTTTGCATTAAATGTAAGCATTCGGATATTTTACGACTGCCCGTTTCTTTGGACGGCAACGGAGCCGCATGCTATGGCTTTTAGTTGCAACACAGTTTTTAAATGGCTTTAAAAAAAGTTATATATGTATTTTTTTACTATTTTTTTTACAGTTTATAAATACAAGTGACCTTGCATAACTTTCAAATGTTAGTACACAGTATGCTACTGACATACAAGATCAATTATGAAAAGGTGCATAGAAAAGGTCCAAACGCTCTCGTATATTCTCCTTTTAGTTAATGAAAAAACTCCACTTTTATACAATGATTAGGTTTAAACTTGTAAGTAAAGTATTTCAAAATTTAAAAATAAAAAAATGGTCCAAATGAGTAACTTTTTAACCAGTAACTTTTTATCACCTTTTAATTTTTTTATTGTGCTGAAGTTATTTGTTGTTTTGGGAGCCCAAGAGGGGATTTTGCGAAATACTCATTCGCGCCAGAAAACTATATACGGAGTATACTTGCACCTTGTAATGTACCCGCACATAATATAGGGCACATCTTTAGGACCCTTACAAAAACTCTGGCGCGTCTGATTAAGATAAGGTAGGTTAATCACATGGAGACAAGTTTACATTTCAATAACCTGACGTATTCAGCGAGACATAAGAAAATGAACTTTGTGGCTATAAAGTTGTAAAATAAACGTCCGCTTATAGCTTGATAAATATTCGATTTTTTTTTCGATCCTACGATTTTCTCAAAGCTAATATCATTAATAATGCCTGAAGCGAACGCTCCAGGCGTTAATAAGATCATCCGTAATCCAATAGATCGCAACAACACTTTAGTAACTACAAATTTAGCATCGCGGGGTTCCCTACTATTGTTATTTATTATCAATGAATTAGAAGATTAGTGGAAAGATTAACAAGAAATTTCTTGATCGTCAAAACTAAATAAAAAATAGTATATCTGCAGAATTCTATTGGTATATACACATTCTCTTAGGTATATAACAAGGCATACAGTTGATGTAAATATTTGTTTTTATATGATAACTAACATGTTGAACCGGTGACCTAGTATCGTAGGTAAAACAAGTGGGTTTTCATAAACATCGGTAGTTCGATGCTAGGCAATCGCCGTTTAAGCGTAATTAACATTTATAATTCAGAACACGCTTTTCAGTACAAATGCGAGCTTTCAGATCACAGAAAAGTTGTATGCGAGCTTTGTGTGGTGTTAATTATCTAACGAGTTGTAAGCTGTCGTTGAAAGAAAAAAGGATATTGCCACTGCCTGCTTTATACATTTTTGAATTATGTTTATTTGTAAAAAAGAATTTAAAATTATTTCCTCTAAAATATTCAAACAGAGCCCAACGTTATAAATACAAACTGGAGACGGAGTTTGTGAGACCGCTAGCTCTAGCTACTTTGCTAGACCCTATGTTCAAGAAAGTTTACTTCCAGTCAGCACAAGCAGTTGCCAGAGCTGTAATTCGGCTAACAAGAGATATGGAGAGGGAGAGAGCCGAAATAGATCCGCCTTCAAGTGCCACAGAACCCGAAAATCATTGGGCTGCCAAAATCTCTGACGTATTTATTAATCAGTGTCTATGACAGCAGTCTTTTTAAGTGGTATAGTCTATGGGAATTCAAATGAAGCTATGTCTGGCTCTGGCATTATATAGAATCACACTTTGTTCTAACCTCGGACGGGATTCACTGGGATAGTAAATTACAGAATGATTCTTTCATCCAATATCGATAAAGAATCATTAGTTGTAATTAGTTTCAATTTCGAGTATTTTCACTTCTGCTAAGTCATTAGCAATGAGAATGTCATCTAAACGTCCTATAAATATAAACCAATCAGTTATTCTATAACCAAAAACAGTTAATTTCCCAATATAAGCCATTCTTTTTATTTTCACTTTTTGTTTTTCGCGCCAATTTTTATGACGTCGCCAGTAATGTTAATAAAAGACCGTATACTTCTGTAGTTAGTTTATTACTAAGACAATGGAAAGATAGACTGACGGAGTATCTTGCGCTCCGTTACTAGCAGCTTGTTCTCCTCCTTTTGGGTCAGTGTCCAAGCCTCGCACCTATACATATGTTAGATTCTCATAATTAAAGGCTCGCATACACTTGTTCCCGCCTTATACCTTATTAACCGACTAAAAAAAGAGAGGCGATATAAATTTGATGTATGTCTGTGTCTGTCATAAAATCCTTCAAACTAATATATTATAAATGTGAAGATAAAAACAGTTTACTGTTTCAGTACTATTTTATTGAATTTATATTTTACTAGTTGCAACTTCGACCGCGTAAAATGAGTTTAAAAAAATGAATTCTATTTTAGCTTGATGATATATATAGCCAATAGTCTTCCTCAATAAATGGGCTATGTAACACTGAAAGATATTTTTTTAAATTGGAACGGTAGTTCCTGAGATTAGTGCGTTCTAGCAAACAATTAAACAAACTCTTCAGCTTTATATATTAGTATAGATTTTATGTAAAGGTCTAATATTTTGTATTACGATCAATACTTTGAAAAAAGGTAGTGGTTTTGCTGAAAATTCTCACGCTCTTCGGGAAATTGATGTTTCATTCAATTGTTTTGTTTCGACAGATGATGTTGAAATTAACTTATAACATTTCTATCCATACTTTTGTTAAATTAGGGAAGTATTTTTTTACAAATATACCAATCTCTATCTACATTTAATATATAACTTAGTTGAAGAGTTTGAACTTTTTTGTAATCTCAGGAACTACTAACAATCTTAAAGTTGTTTTTTTTTTTAAGTAAGAAATAGTATACGTAATACGATCATATATAACGTGTTTTAAGTCATCAGTAGTTCAAAAGCGAATATATTACAAAAAAAGCGATACATAAAAACTACTTCGTTTTAAAAAGAGAGTACCCGAAGGATTTAACCTTTATAAATGGTTGTATCAGGGGCATTTAATCTAAAAATATTACAAGCTTAAGCGATTACAACAATTTATAAATATAACTGCCATAAACCACCGTAGACCGCATCTACACTTTATCAAGTGTGACTGCGGTCAAGCGCTTGCCTATCTCCAATAAAAAAAAATCAATTGAACTCGTATGTTTTTTTTAATGTTTGGTGCCGCAGAACTTAGTATGTGCATACATAACACATAAGTAAGTGTCTACTAAATCGTATGAAAGTACTATTTATTTTTTGCTTTTTAGTTTCTCGCATTTTTAGTTTTGAAGTCGGTTTTCTTTTTATTTAAAGATAATTTATTATATAGGCAATTTTAATGCATACCTAAAACAAGACTCCACTCGCTCTAACCGTAATATCTAAGACAGATATTAAAACACAGATAATATGAAATTTTAAACCGTTTATTACTTTGCGATAATATTAGCGATCTTGTTATAAATTCCTCTCATAAACTAGATTTTTCTTGCGCTCAATAGAAATATTTAGCCTCTTCATCTTCCCAGTTGTCATGAATCATTTAATCTTATTTATACTTGATTAATTGGAGTAATTATTCTATTTTTATTAATAGCTACAGCTTTTATAGCCGTACACAATGTAAAGGTAATTCTAACAAGCAGATCTCTGAAGGCCGGCAGTATAAATATCGATTATGCTACTATAAACTGTAATTTGTAGTGTGCTGTTATGATTTTCCAAAATAAACCTGCCATTTCTGTGTATTTAGCTTTGTTAATTTGCTTACAAGATGGCAGAGAGTCAATACGCATATTCTTCTAAAGTGCTAACTATGGACTACGCGAGATGGCGACTGTAAATTATTCTTCCTAATTAATTCTCTTGATGTTTCAGACTCCAGATAAGTAATAAAATTTTAACAAATAAAAATGAGCAAAAGCGTGGAAGCATCAAGACACGCTTATATAGAAGTGTTCCGTATCGGATACGCTATACACGTATTAGTTAAAGAACTCTATTATCAGGGTTTCTATACATTTAAATCAACTACTTTAAAGAGTAATGTTTAGCAATGTAATAAAAGCTTTTATTTCTGTTGCTTATTTCGTAGAAAGCACAGTTTTCACAACTCTATGAATGGCAAAGGGAACATCTTACTGGTCCAGAGTTTGTATTGCATGATGGTCCCCCATATGCTAATGGGGATTTGCATATGGGCCATGCTGTTAATAAGGTAAAATTATTACTTAACATTAATTTTCTTTTAGAAAACCCCATTGATGCACATAGACTATATAAACTAGTAGTGTATAATCAGTATAACTATGTGCATTGATGGGGTAAAATTTTCTTATTGTATCTAAAATTATGTTATGAATATATTAACACAAAAATTTTGCTAGGTATACCTAAAATTGGTATTTTAATAATAGTAATTGCCTATTTTTGTTCTCATTTCATTATTTGATACATAGTGTGCCCAATCTTTCGTCTTTTGGTAAAACAAAATAAAGAATTTGCAAGTTGATTATTAATTATTCATTTCCATTAAATCCTCCGAAAAGGACCAAAACAGGTCGGCCATTTGATATGAAATTTTAATTTATATCTAGTTTTTTTTTTTAAATTAATTTCGACAACTGCTCAAGAACTTCAATTTTTATATCCCGTTCATAAATATAATTTCATTGAACCAAGAATACTTAAGTTTCTGATTCAGATGATATTTTATTCAAGTAGACTTTTACAAGCTGTTTTAATCTTTAATTTGATTCATTTATTTCAAATTAATTTATACAGCAAGTTCTATGTATACAGTTTCACATCCAAAAACCTCTAATACCCTAAAGATATCTCCGTACCCTGTTCGAAATGTCGTGATATATCTGTAAGTTTATAGGCAACACGTGACCGCAAGCAACCACCCATTTTTTTGGGCCAATAGATATATAGGTACATAAAGATAACCAAGCTTCACACACAACGATGTGATCTTAGGAAATTGCCATTGAAGTTATCAAAGGCGTAGCTTAAATGCTTCTCACGTGTTAATGATAATTATAAACGCTCAGTGTAACTTAATGAGCAACTTTATCTAAATCTTAGGGCTGTAAGAGCAGAGCCCACAATTTTAATTAATGTTTTTTTTTTAAGTGAATCAAAACCAGGTAAAACTAAAATATAGCAGAGAAAAAATAATAATATAACAGATATTACATTTTATACCTCAGTTGGCTTTAAAATATTTTTCACGTATTAACATATTATTATTATTAAGTATAATGATATTCGAATGAAACATTTTTTTTCAATTAGATGTTATATCAACTCTTGTTAAAAATCACTTTCAATCAATTCTAGTATATTTTTAATTGTTTTATCTTTTGAAATAATATGTAATATGTTCCATAGTAAAACGATAGAAGGATGAAATCAGTAAAGAACTTGGTTCAAATTCCGAAACGGCTTGGCTATTGTCCTCTTCTAATGCCAGAACCAGACATAGCTTCATTTGAATGATCATTTCAATGATCATATAGTGTAGCCGGGAACTTTATGTAACTGCTCAGTTTTGTAGAACTGTAGACTTTAAAGACAAAAATGTACAAACACTTTGAGCTCTGGCATAACACAAGCTTAAAAAAAAAATAAACGGGAGAACAATTAGGGATACTGCAAAGTATTTCTAGTGTTCTTAAAAAAAAAATTAAAAATGCATTATTTATAAAGAACGCGAACAAAGAAGCTTCAGTATCTTATCATTTAGACAGTCGATTAAATATATCTGAAGTAACTTTTGAAATTAGGAAATTATTTTAGTATAGATTGAAAATATTTTTTACTAGTGATATTTCACTGGCTTATGCTTAACTCGCCCCGCAGCCAAATCCTCTGCAATCTAAGCGGACCCTGGTACTTACCGGGATAACGCTAGGAAGAGAGAAGAGAGAGAGAGATGTGTAAAGGCGAAAGGCACCTAACACGAAATTTTGTAAACCGCAGGACGTACATAGATGAAAATGTGCAAAGATGTTATAGTTAGTAGGCATCCGCTAAAAACGGATTAATCGATAGGTTCTGACGGCTCTCGCAAGTTGAATTGAACACGGACGAAATCGCGGGAAACAGGTAGTTGTATTAATATTGTTTGCAAGTGCAATAAAGTTATTACAATAAGACAGTCCGCTGTGAAGGTCTCAAGGAACATATTAAACATAATGTTTGTTTTCTCAAGTGTTTTACTGGCAACCATCTTTTGTACGTTCGATGTGGAAATATGAGTTAGGTATTTGAGAGTATTAAAAATATTGTCAGAAACAATTTTGTTAAAGGTTTGTTGTTAAAACTTCTGTAAGCAAAATAGATGAAAACGACGGAACGCGTTATTTAAAATTTAGGACAACAATATAATTGTCTAAAAATTTACATATATATGTATATACAAGCGAAAGGTCACCTCACACAAAATCCCGAAAAACCGTGCGACGTACAAAGATGAAATTTGGCAAGGAGGTGGTTTATAGCTAGTAGATATCCGCTTCGAACCAATTTATCGGTTGGGTCAGATAAAGGCTATTGTAAGATTAATTTCCGGCGGACGAAGTCGCCGGAAACGGTCAGTCACAGATAAATTTACGGCACCGGAATCAAACTCACATCTTTTAGAGTGCCGTGCTAAGATGCTTTACTAATTGATGCAGACGCCCGATGACGTACAAGAATAAATTGTTTCCCATTAACTTCAAACTTTCGTATAAAGCTTAGTCATACACAATCAATAATGTATAAGCTAGATCCGATCTCTTTACATGATTCACCGGTGGGGGGGAAACGTGACGTCAAATAGGCAAACACTAGTTTATAGGTATTGAATTCAATTCAACTTTTTTAATAAGCAAATTGGATAATAGTAGATTGTTGCACCGAGCGCAAAGTGAGTGATGGACGAGTGTTATGTTGAAGCCTGAGCGAATGCAAGGGCACTAAGTTAACACGAGTGCACTAATTACTCACTTCAGTAAAGTGAGTAATCTTCTTTTCTGTGAACTACATCGCTGTCTATTCCATACTTAAAATTTTCTTTCTTAATATGAAGTATTAAAGTTTTCCAATGGTATAAGAATGCGCGCCCTTTGATTTTTTTTTTTCGGTTCTATTCGGGCGATTTTTATTTTCAGCCAGTATCGTTTCGATCCAATGCGCATACAGTTTATATGAAAATAAATGGAACTAAAAAACAGTGCAGTAATAAAATTTTATAGTAAATTACTGCACTGTTTTTGATCCAAACAGAAAAGGCGTCCTTTCTGATCGGTTATGTAGTGATAAATTTATTACTGTGTAGTTTGAAGAAAATATATATTGTTTACATAATACATGAGCTTATTTTGAAATGTTCTACTTAATCTGTAATAGATTTACTTTATAAGATAATATATGATATTATTTTATTTCGCAGCGAAATGGAAACGGGTGGTGGGTTAGGTCTCGTGACGTCAAAACAGTTGAAATTATTGCCTCCTCGAGGAGGGCAGAGGGCGTAAAGAGTGGGCGGAAAGTATGAAAGCATTAGTTTTCCACATGCTTTTTTTACGTCTTTACATAAACTAAATAAAAAAAGATTTACTTCTTTATTTTAATTTCATTAAAATATTACATGCACAGAAATTGTGAAGTATTTTTTTGGAATTTATATAGGATTCAACATAGTCGAAGTGCATTCGCATTGCAAGCCTTATCATGTACCCTTGCCAATTATATAAATGTGAAAGTAAATCTGTCTGTTACGTTTTCGCGCCTAAGCCGCTGAACCAATTTTGATTAAGTTTGGTATAGAGATAAATAGAACTTTTGAGATTAACATTTGTCGCGAAAGTGTAATTTGAAAAAAGTGATATAGCGGTGGAAATATAAAAAAACAACGCGGACAAAGTAGCGGGTTGAAGCTAGTTAACATATATTACGTACTTTAAAGACGGTTAACAAACCATCATAATTACAAATCCGTATTACGGAACAACTGAACATGTCAACCTACCTATAAGGTACTTAGGAGATCCGTAGAATTGTCTACAAGTAGGAAGTATCTAATATGGGAAAATTGTCGTTCAACAGGTCGGTTTCCTCCTTGACTTCCTACGTGGAATCCGTTCGATACTTCGATAACGGTAGTAAAAATAACTTGAGAGTTATTTATATGGTTGATAACTTTTAGTATTACAGCAAGGTACTTTATCATACTTTCTGATATATTCCGATTTGAATTTCAGCGGATTAAGACGCGAATTGAATTACGTTAGCTATTTGGCTCGAGGACGATTCTCCTAAATTATCCTCGTATTATAATAAACTAGCTGTTTCCCGCGACTTCGTCTGTGTAAAATTAAGCCCTTAGGAGTCTAAAGGCTTAATTTTAAGGTAGTCAAAGGTTATACCTTCTTTATCTGGCCTTATCGAATCTTTCTTAGCGGATGTCTACTAATTATAAACTACCACCTTGTCAAATTTCATCTTTGTACGTCCCGCGGTTTTCGAGGTTTCATACAAGTTTATTGTTTATACAATCTATAATATGTACATATATTATAGATTGTATAAGCAATAAGATTGTCCAAGATAACTTATACGCTTTTATCTATATCTTAATAAGTGAAGCGAAAAATTTCGTTGTCATTTGCGGAAACTGCGCGGATTGAGGAGTATGAAATTCGGCACAATTATAGCTTATATTAGTAGAGGAAGATGAGAGAATGCTATATCCTATATATTTTTATAAAAGACGCATAACTTTTAAATCACTAAAATAAAACCTCACGCACACCAATGCCAAATGATTTACACACACATGTATACATTTCACTATAGATGGTGTCACAATGTAGTTCTGATTATCATAACAAAATAACAATGTGTTTTGTTAATTATGATATTTAATGAGATAATTGTACCAAATTTCATGCTCCTCCATTCGTGGAGTATATATATTTATAGATTCAGTACAATTATATAAACTACTAATATGAGCCTCTTTGTTAGGATTCGATGAACCATATCAAATGTCATTCAGATGTCTAATAATGTAACATCAATTTATCTTTTGTTCATTAAGACAATTGAATTGTCGGTTGATATGAGGATGCTGCATGAAGTGGTTTATAGTTTGGGATATTTATATTTTAAGTCTTCGGTATTGAAAAGGACAAATACACTTTGCTAGAAATAACTAACAGCATGCTCAATCTGACTCAAAATAATTATATTAGTTGAATCAGTTGTATTAGATGACTTCGTCTGTGCGATTTCTGTGATTTTGTTAAATTTTGAGGGTTTTTATTTTATTGTGCGGAACCCTTATTGTTTTTGTACAAAGTAGCCTGAGTTATTTCTTGTACCAACTGGTGTCTGTCAGTGAAAGTCACGACAAAACCATTCCAGTTGTTTTGAAGAAAGACAAACAAAATATTTTATGATATATAGTTAATAATAGCCTTCCTCGATAAATGGGCTATCTAACACTGAAAGTTTTAAAATCGGACCTGAATTTTTCAAATCGGATCAGTAGTGTCTGAGATTATTGCATTCAAGTAAACAAACACACAAACTCTTCAGTTTTATATATTAGTATAGATATGTAATTAGTAAATAAATTTAATGTAAATGTTACAAATAACATCATAATTCATATACATGTGTGTATAAAGTGGTGTAAATCGTTCGGCACTGGTGTGCGTGTGGTTTTATATTATTACCTTATACAAGGTCTTTTGAAAAAATTCTACTTGAATAAAATATCATTTGAATTTCAATTGGAATATAAACTATAATTGTGTAAATTTCATACTCCTCCGTCCTCGCAATTTTCGTAAAACGGTACCCAAAGTTTTCTCTTCACGTAACAATATCCACGGCTCCCACGTATATTGTCGTAACCCTAAGTTTCCAGCCTTATAGTAGAGCATTATAACCAACTGACTACTTAATATATTTTTGTATACAATAAAATAATCGTCATAATTAATATCTGTATACAAAATTATATTAAATAATGTCAATTTTATATTGAGGAGGTCGTGGCCTAATCAGTGGTCGGCATTTGAGTCGATCGCTAAGTTATGTTGCTCTGGCTGCGACCTGTCGTTTAGTCGGTCCTTATTGACTGAGTTTGTCGACGAAAAAGATTTTATACGATTTTATGTTTTTTTTTATATATATAATTGCATTGGTATTTTTATTTTCTGGTTTTTTCATTACATCTACTTTTTTACTACAGAGTTTTTTGTAGTTAAGTTGAAAAAAGCGTTAAAGAATTTATAACTGGTGACTAAACGAAAATTTATGATTTTTAACTCTTCCGAAAAGCACCATCTGAGGGCTTAGCACGAACATTTTCGATAGTTTTACTTACTTTTACTTCAGAAACCGAACGTCAAATGAAACATATTGCTAGCACGAATGAAATTAGAACTCACACGTATCGAATCCTCGACGTTACGCCTTGTAAGCCATGTAAAATGAAAGCACGAACCATCATTTGACGTTTCGTTTCGAACGTAGAAGTAAGTAAAACTATCAAGAATGTTCGTTCTAGGCCCTTTTCACCATAAACTAAATTATTTTTTCTTTGTACGTCATGGACAAAGGTAATTTTTCTATACAAATCACAAATTAAAAATATATATATACCTAGGTTTTCGGAATCTAGTTTCCGACAACCGACAGCCCTTATCCTAGGTACACACAACACACAATTATTAAATAGCTGAACACATAGTGTCATTTATATTATAAATACATACACAGATATATATATAATGTCAAAGTTATGCCCCTTCCTACAAAAAGATAAATATAAGTATATATTTTTTTAAAGTACAAGGTACCTAGTTAGAACTAGGTTGAGTTTAAAGTATGTTATGAGCTGCACACCATTTTTGGCTTAATTGCAATCGTAAATTTTAGGGAAATTTTAAAATTTCAATAATTCATTAACTTAATTTAGCTGCACTTTTACTTAAAATATAGACTGAATGTTAAAAGTGCTATTTTGGCATTTGTTATATTAAAATTTGTGATATTTCTATTTCGCCTAATTTATATGGTAGTCCTAAACAAATATCTAATATTGTTTGGCTTGAATTTTTGTTTCTCATTATACTGAACTAGATGATCAACATTGAAAATTAATGAGTAAAGTGACGCTCCATTAATATTTGATTTTAATTACAGTAAATATAGGAGATATTTCGGTACACATGCTATGAACGAATTGTCTAACGAAGTTTTTGGCTTATGACCTCAGTTTAACTTTATTTATTCCTTCGTATTGTAACTGGTTATTTAATGATTTAAGCGAATAAGAAAATATTCGCTTTCTATGTACGTGAAATATACGCTTTACAATATTAACTGTCTGTATTTTTGTCCCTTTAAATATAGGAAAGGTCCAATCTCTCAACAGAAGAAGCAACTGTAAGAGTCAATTCATCGAACTTTTTAATTCTTACTGAGTACGCGAATTAATATAATAATAATTTTCGATTATTAGATGTTGGCTAGCCAGTTTCATCAAGCCACCTCCCGCCACTCTCCTCACATCATCCACCCTTCGAGCCATGGGACGGCCAGGGTTTCTCCAACCCAATCTAGGCCACCACTCAGTTAGGTTCGTAGACCACCACCTGTCTATCAAGAGATAGACTCTTTATGAAGCTTCCTTTAACAACTCGGCATTCAGTTGCAAGCCACTTCCTCATATTAAAATGTTGCCCAACTATGACGTAATCACCGAATACACATGCCAAAAAGCTTGTTTAATCATTAGCTGTAATTTAGCAGTACTAAAATTTCTGCGCAATATGTTTACACTTTATATAAGAAGATTGAAATAAACATATTTACTGTTAATCCCGATATGATTATACCATATTACCAATTATAATGGAACATTCTGGAAGATTGGACCTGATTCATAGAAATAAGAACAGTGAAATCTATATCCACGATAGGAAGATATAAAAAATGAGAAAGTATTACGATTTAAAAGCAAAAGTATGTACAGTAATTGGTAATTGCTTAGTTAGGCGCTTCATAAAAAAAAAATGGTTATTATAAAATATCTATCAATTCAAGCAGTCCTATGGTCATAATAAAGTCATTTTTGACACAACAATGCAATCTATATAATTGTCATTATTCATTCATAGTATCATCTATTTTATGTTGTTCTATAATATTGTTATTAGTTTATATAGTGTGTTGTAGTAGTATGAACCATTTCTAACTTAACAACCTTTATATTGTGTAAAAACTTTTAGTTACGTTTTGTTGCCCAATCTCCTTCGTGTACTTTCCATTGAACGTGACATTGGCGAATTAAATTTTGCGTCTGTGTCCCCAGACCACTACAACATGGGTATCTTTAAGGCAAGAGTGAATAGGTTCATTCTACTTGATAAATGGGCTATCTAACACTGAAAGAATTTTTGAAATTGGTCCAGTTGTTCCTGAGAACAGCGCGTTCAAGCAAACGAATAAACAAACAAATTCTTCAGCTTTATATAATAGTATAGATTTTTAGATCTCATATTCACGGGTAACAGATTGTCTACTACAAATGTATTAAGTAATATCATTTCAGTAACCCTAGAGTTACATTCGTGTCCAGCGGCGCATCGTGACCTACGAACTTTAACCTGCTCTGAGGGGAACATTTGCCCATTTTGTGATAATTTTAATAATAACTTCCTAACTATTATAATAAACACGCAAATGAGTTTCTTTGTTTGTTATGATGTCATGCCATAGCTAGTCATAACCATGAAATTTGGCATGCGTTCTGTCTGGCGTACAGAAAGGGACAGGATTTCATGTGCTTTAATGATTACGTTAATTACCATGCCAGTTAAAAATATCGTCAAATATCTAAACTCGTTATCCATTGTAGTGAGAATCAGATTTTGATGTACCACTTCAACTTTTAATACCAGCGCTAATTTCGTACGTGCTACAGTCAATAATAAATTAAATAGACATTGTAAAAAAAGACTGGGTATCTAATTTTTGTTTGCTTCATATTTTTTTGATGTGCTCTTTCTGAATTTCGATTTCCGAATTTCATTT
This sequence comes from Charaxes varanes, assembly GCA_024363005.1. Classification (NCBI taxonomy): domain Eukaryota; kingdom Metazoa; phylum Arthropoda; class Insecta; order Lepidoptera; family Nymphalidae; genus Charaxes; species Charaxes varanes. Next base: position 706,720 of record JANCMC010024009.1, on the reverse strand, counting down.
TGCTATTAACAGTCTATCGTGGAATAAGCGGAAACGAGATTTTGTCAAAGAGCTGATTTTAGGCGCCATTTTTTCAATATGATATACATATACGAGCCGCAGAAGAAGAAATTCGGAAAGAACACACCAAAATCTATAAAATTGTCAAGTTTCAAAACTCCCGGAAAACTTTCCAGATAAAACTGACTGTACTATACAATATTGGTAAGTAATGCATTTTAAATTAACTTAAAGTAAATTCCAATTTGCGAACCGCAAATCCTGTTGAGCGTGTGGTATTTGATGGTACCGATAAAACGTATTTAATAATTATAAGGTTAAATTTATAGTTAACCTCTGACATTGTTTGCGAAGTCACAAACTAATAGATAGAATTCTCACTTGTTTCTGGTTTTATCAAATTTTATCTTTGACTTCGAAGACTCCAAATCGAAAAATCAAATATGTGATCTTACACAAACATTGCAAAATATCAACGGACGTCATTTGTTTCAACCTTTTTGATGTCAGTTAAAAATTTTTTAGAGGCTACCGTACCTACAAAGAAAAAAGTAACCCTTAGCAGAAAGCTCAGCGAGAAAGTTGACATTAATATCAAATACTGAGGTGTAGGATCTCGTAAAATTGCGAAAAAAATTATCCACTATGTGTACACAATCAAAAGATATGGCCGTATATGTCACATTTCCCTTAGATCTGCAAAGGGAACCAAAACCTTAAAATACCTTGTAAAAGTATTATGTGACAGTACGGAACCCTCAGTGCGCGAGTCTGACTCGCACTTGCCCGGTTTATTTATTTATTAGTTACATTTCTATATAATAGAGACTGCCGGCTGGTCGAAATTCAACCATAAATCTTTAGAGTTACGACATATATTGAAATCTATATCCATAACTTTTATTTTTAGTACAATGATATTTGATAATTGAATCATATTAAACGAAATAATAAAGAAAATACATTGTTATTTTGTCATGTTAGTCATGACAACGCTCTCACATCGTCTATATCTACACTAATATATACAGCTGAAAAGATTGTTTGTTTGTTTACACGCGCTAATCTCAGGAACTACAGTCCAATTTGAAAAATCTTTCAGCATTACATAGCCCATTTATCGAGGAAGGCTATAGGTTATATATCATCACGCTAAATGTTTTCACCTAATTTTACGCAGTATCCTTATTTTAATCTGGAGTGTTTGTCTATACGCGTGTTTGCGTGCGAGAGTGTTTTTGAGCATGCACGAGTGAGGACGTGCGTGCAAATTTGTGTTTTCTTGTTTTTCGCTTCTCCTGCTGTACAGGCTTAGTACATTTTTTGAAGGTATTTTTTCAAATCCACTCCAATAACTTTGAACAACTGAACTTAAAAAGCTATGATCAACTTTGATGTGAACTAGGATAACAAGCAACAATTACTTGGTGCCTTCATACGATTTAGTAAACACCTATTGATGTATAAACAATTCAAATCCAGGCAGTGCCCAAGGTAAATTTTAGGATGAAGCGAGATCCAATTATGACGCCCCCCTTACTGGTCTTGTTTATGGTTTTTAATATAAAATATACTTAAAATAATCGCATATAAAGACTCTCCCCCTGGAACTCGGGGCCTGCAACAGCCGCTCCATTCGCCCTACGGTAGGTCTGGCCCTGAGTCCAGATACTCAGTCCAATATCAAGTTATATAGGTTTCCCCCCTGAACCGATGCCACCATTCCTCCTTTTTTTAAGTGGGGAATATCCTGTATAGATTAAGAAATAACTTCGAGCAATAAAACATTCGCCTACTCTAATACGCCTACCTTTTCAAAGACAGGCAACATATCCGGTAGTGCAGTTATATACAAATATAAAGATATTTTTGTTCACGATTTTGTATGTATACGGAATTGTCAGTTTAAAATACTAACTCACGCTTGGCATAATTTTTATTGCTGTCATTTCAGAATATTGCCACTTCCCCGTGCTAAGCTAATTCCTAGAAACAACTGCGGCCATTTTTATGTCTCTAGACCCGTTTGCTTTTATGATTTGCTTTTGTGGCTTAAATTAAGGTTGGCGGTAAAACTTTTACCTGTAATTACGTTGAAACGAAAATGCATGCGCTTTTTTAGTCTTTTGCTTAGTTTTTTTTTATGTTATAAGGGGCAAACGAGAAGGCAACGGCCAGCAGCTATGGACCTACTGACGCTCATGGACATCTGCACGACCAGAAACGAAACAGATGCGTTGCCGGCCTTTAATGTCGAGTTTAGGCCACGGGGAAGTGTCACAAACCGAACGAAACGCGAAAACAATACCATCACTTGACGTGACAGCATTGCCGCCACTTCACGCCGCAGTTTTTGTAGAATTAAAATATACCTACATACTTGCATACCGTTCCAATCTTCAAATGTACACATCCTTCAAATCACGACAGGATTCGTCAATTTAATGAATTGTTTGTAAAATGGCAAAGTCATAAATTAAATTTGTATACCACATCAAAGGATATTCTATCAACGATAAAGTTTCACTTAGTTTTACTAATGTAAAAAGTAAATTAATACGCGATAAAAAAGAAAAACCAAACATATTTTTGTATTCAAAAATTTGACTGTGTAAGTCTTTGACACCATTTTCCTCCTAAACCGGTGGAGCGATTTGGATTTAATTTTCTGTGTATATACCATAGGGTTCATAGATGGTTTTAAAATGCAATTGGTCTCGCAACTTGATCAGTAGCAAGCTATGCTCCAAACTCGATACGTTTCTGGCTATAACACAAAAAAGATTTTGCCGATATGATTTGAGTCTCTTTTACTGTCACATTATTTCAGGGAAGAATTAAAACAAAAGAAAGTAAGAACAACTCAAAGAAATATTTTGAAATTTATAAAACGCAGAGTTGGTCGCTTTTGCTTGATCGTAAATAAAATAAAAGCCGGGTCCGATAGTATTTATATAAAATATCAAAAGGATATTAAAAGGTTGGTCATATCTGAAATGCGAAACACAAAAGTAGCTTAATTATAATACAATTTGGTAGAGCTTACGTGCAATTAATAAACGCGAGTAATTAAATCATTAAAATTTATTTGCATAGTTGATTGTTTTCATCATTCCATTGATAATGTTCACTCAATGGCGCCTTCGAATTAATTAATAAATAATTGTTTCGATAATAATTTTCGTTATATTAATCAGTGCTTTTTAATTGTGTTGTGTTAGCATATAATATTATATCCAACCATCCATCCATCCATCATTTATCTTACAGCCACTCTGTAGCATTGGCAGCTCCTTTGTTTTCGAACGGTCACAACTTTGGAACCTTCAATAAAAGATACACTCATAGAGGAAGAAGGTCGTTGTGTAATCAGTGGCCGGCATTTGAGTCGGTCGCTAGGTTAAGCAGCTCTCACCACGGCCGGGTGATAGATGGGTGACCAATTCTAACACTGGTTTTCAATTATCCGACCACCTAATTTCGAAGGACACCTATAACAGGGGATCCGGATTAATGTTAGTTGTTTGTAGGGATTGAGGGGATTCAGGGGATTGACGTCAGTCGGTCATCTCAACTCATGCCACAACTATATACTTTGCAATCTAATCGGACCCTGGTAATAGAGCAGAATAACTCTAGGAAGAAGAAGAAGAACTAAAGAGTACCTACACTTATTTCTCATAAGCCGGCAACGCATTTGCGACTCTTCTAGTAGTGCAGCTGTCCGCGAGCGTGGATATTTTCTGTACTGAACCGGCAGACTCTTTGCCCCTTGTTAAATAAGAAAAAATATGTGGCGTTCTCGCACCAACTCCTAACACAAACTTTACGCCTAATTAGGAAGGAGACAAAGGATATTCCTAGTTCCTAGTATCCTTTTGAGAAAATATTATATAGTCGAAAAGAAAACGAAGATAGATGACAATAGAAAATATATAAAGGATTCGTGCCAAGACGGGGTTCAGCTTTGACGATATTTGCGAAAAAAAATGCCCGGCTGCAGAATATAAATTAGATAAATGAGCGGAACAGTAATAAAACGGGTGACAATATACTATTCGCTTGCTTATTCTACGTAATATGTTAATGATATTTTCTAGCATATAGATAAAAGTTATCATCCACAAAATAGCCCGATTTTTGTCCATCACTACTATAATATTGGAGGCTGGAGGAAAATGCTTGGCATATCGTGGGCGGAATTTCGCACTAACCAATCTATTTTACAAGGTACCGTATAGAGAATTTATATAAACGTCCATCCGCCTCGCTCGATCGCATTTCGTCATTTAAGGCACGCGGTCGCCGGCTTGATGCCGAAATGGAGCGTGCTTAATGAGGCTTAACTTCAATAAAATAGAAAAAATCAATTTAACATTTATATATCGATTATGTTTTCGTAGGTGTGTGCGACCTTTAATATTCTATCGATACCTACTTATGCAAGAAGAAAATATATGCCGCTAAATTATAAAGAACTAATTATAATCTAACTGAAAGATCAACCCGTTCACACCAATCCCTCCGGACCGAATTATACGTAGTTATAAAACCGCACCCTGCGGCGACACCAAAGAAAATTGAGCTCGACCGCGACCGAGTCGCTGAATTGCATAAAGTATACGAACGGAGCTGCGTCGACCGAAGCGCCGCGCGGTGACCCAGTCTGTGCCGCAGGTACGCCAGCAAGTCGGTGCCGAGCGCGCGCGTGCCGGTGCCGGCGCGCAGCACGGTGCTGCTGGCCTACGTGCCGCTGTCGGCGGCCGAGCACTAGCGCGTGCCGCGTGCCGCTCCGTGGGCGACTAACGAAACTGGTTTGCATTTACTTTTTTATTTCCAATGTGAATTCGAATATATAGCATTTCAAGTACAAAACTGCCGTTTCATTTGCGCGCTCTCCTTCACTTTGCCTTATGACGATGTCGCCGCAGTCGTCGGCCGAGCCTCTTCTCGGGATGACGCTTCGTCGCGTTCATCTACCTTCCTGTTCGGCCGTATTTATACCTTCTATGAAGTTAGCAATGTTACCGGGTAAAAGTATTAAATAAATGTGAAAACCGACACAATTACATGAAAATCATATTTAACTAACAATACGATGTATCCGTAAGAATTACACTGATCAATAAATAACGCTAACAATATTGTATAGTATAAAAATAATTGTACTATTTTGGTATTTTATGATCAATAAAAATATTATAATATAAATGATATTTGAAGACCTAGCAGCTGAAAGATACAAGGAAATCTGAAATCTGTATGTCTGCTTCAAATCCCGACGTGTATTTTATACGTGTTCCGACTGTAACACCTACACGCAGCAGTTTTAATATAATATAATATATTAAGGACATAATGAAAAAATTATAAAACATCGGCCCTATACGACCACACCTAGCTTAATGCGGCACAATCGAGGCAAATTTCCACCTACAAAGCAGATTCGATGAGCTAAGAAGACGGGGCTTGTAGGAAATTGGTGTTCGTGACGAATTTAAAGTAATGAGGAGAAAGGTTTTTCTATTTTAAAGAATAAATTTTATTTTTCAAACAAATGCAAGGCTGACAATGAGATGAGAATAGTTTATGTATCTCAAATATGCTCGCTAATAACCGTAAAGCTTTGAGAACTACACGCTCACACGCACGCAAGCACGCATGCACACAGAGTATCTAACGTATACAAATGATATTAGTAAAATATCATACGAATCGTATTAATCTTTTACAATATATAAAATTGTATGGTAATAGTTATTCAATAAATAAAAGTTTTTTTCATATACACTAAAGCCTATAAACAAACTACTACTAGTAGTAGTAGTATCTCTCTCTACTAAGTAACTTTTACTGTTAGAAGCACTCTGCATGATAAAACCGTTTTATGTGCTTAGTTGTTAATTACTCATGCCTTTACTATAATGCGATATAATTTAGTATATTTACACAAGGAATCCAAAAAATATATAATGGTAACACTTCAAAATTTACTATCAAACCGTATTCTTTAATATATTTTATTATGATTATAATTATTTGGCTATACCCTACTTAATAGTTTTGAATTTCTTGAAGAATTAAGTACGTAATCAGAAAACGCTTTTAGGAAATATTGCAGTTATTTAACTTTGAAAAACGAAGACGTCCGTAAGTTAATTTGACTTCTGACACGCTTTGACATTGTGAATAGTTAAAAGATGACTTGTTTATAGTTTATTTTCAACCTTAACGTTTAAAAATAAAACTATGAGTAAAACTGGTCATCGTTCAAATTAACAAGACTTGTTATTCAGAATTGAAATTTTAAATATAAATAGATTTTACGTTTTTATCGAGTCGATATTTTCATAAGTATAAACTTATGAAAATTGATGAGCTATATATAATGAGCTGACTAATGTCTCTTTATTTCTTTTTTATATAATACTAAGATTATTTTTCACACAGATATTTAGGAAAGCTTGTGCTAGGAGTGGGTGCGATCATAACACGATAGAATTAAGAACGGGAATTTGTAAACAAAATAAAAATAATAATATACATAACAAAAAAGCTGCCATAACAAAAAATAAATAATAATATTCTTAGCTATACTATACTAGCTGTGCCCGCGACTTAATCAACATAAAATTATTTAAAAAAAATAGAATCCGTTTTAGCGTTAAGGTATATAGCCTATAGCCTTCCTCGATAAATGGGTTTTCTAACACTGAAATAATTCTTCAAACCCGAATAGTAGTATCTAAGATTAGCGCGTTCAAGCAAACAAATAACCAAACTAAATAGCTTTAAATAATAGCCAGCCTATTTGGTATACTTCCGGATTGCTATGTATTTTCTGCCTTGACATTTCCTGCCTTCTACGCCTACTTCCAAAATGGTACGATTTAGAGATTTTTATTTCTCGAATGTTCTAGAGCAATTTTGTATCAGCTGCTTGCGTCTTATCATTATAAAAATACTAGCTTCAACCCTCGTCTCCGTTTGACTTTCATACAAACTATCAATCCCTATTTCACCTATTTCAAATTTCATTATTGCGACAAAAAGAAGCTTATGTTCTTATCCAAGACCCCATCTATCACTATACCGAATTTCATCAAAATCGGTTCAGCAGTTTATGTGTGAAACTGTAACAAACAGAGTTACTTTCACACTTAAAATATATATATAAGGATTATTATATTTATGAGTTTTTTTTTTCTTTAGTAAAACTTTGAAACGTGTACTCTTGAAGACAATAACTGAACTTATAAAAGACTATCTACCAACGTTAAGCTAGACTAGAATAGTTAATCGGACGTCAAGTAAATGTGCCCTAGCATACCGTCCTTTATGTCTTTTTCATAAAACGTGACACGGGCAGTATGTTATATCATCAATTTGAAGTTGGCGATCTCAATTTTTTTGTACTTTTTAATTATTCGTTGAAGTTTTTTTACTTTTAAACCTGGCCTGATATAAAGCGAATGAAACAAAACATAAAATTCAAATTTATTCAGCCTTTTTTGAGTTTTAGTGAGACCAACGAAGAACAATTATTTTTTTATATATATAAATAACATATTAGAGAATATAACCTATAATACTACAATATCTTGTTAATTTTCTCCTTGTATATTGCTGACTATCTCAACTTAAGTTTGAACTATGCCAGTAAGTTTTATGGGTCTCATTATATGTAATAGTCACAATATATCAGCGGTCGAAGGATGGAATATAATGCATAAGATTTTTCCTTCGAACTCTAACCTCACTTTCAAAGTGAAAAATAAAAAGTACAATTTTACAAGCACTTTTGTATATTGTTTAATCTTTACTTGTATGCGGTGTGATGATCTAGCAAATAAATATTTTCTTTCTTTCTTTACGTCTTAAAGTCAAAGTGAAAAATAAAAAGTAGATTTTTACAAGCACTTTTGTATATTGTTTAATCTTTACTTGTATGCGGTGTGATGATGTAGCAAATAAATATTTTCTTTCTTTCTTTACGACATACATATAATATATACCGTGTAATCTCAATATAACGTGCGATTATAATGAATTTCTCGAATTAACGATATTTTCAAAATCCCCTAGAACTGTCCATAAGAACTAATGAAAAAATATAGCTTCACATTACGCGAGGAGGTCGCGGCCTAATCAGTGGTCGGCATTTGAATCGATCGTTAGGGTAAGTCGCTCTTGCTGCGACCGGGTGATAGACGGGTGACCTAAAATGGTAAAAACTAAAGGCTGTAAATATTAATAAACTTTTGTTTCATAAATAAATGTCATGACAAACCAAAAGTACATACTTCCAGTAAAATTTGCAAAATCAAAAGGCTCCTAAATTTTGCATCTACTACTATAAAATCAATTTTATCAGCATTAACACAAATTGTATAATGCTGATAAATTAGTTGCACTCACAAATAAAAAAAAAATTGTTTATACCTTTTAGCGATAAAAATAATTTAGACACAAATCAAATTAGGTAGATAACTACTTTTCTTGTCTAACTTTTTAAGGATATCCTATAAATACAGATATAGCCATTTAAACACAGATTTAACAAGGCTGCTTAAGTTTCATTTGTAAAAAGGAATAAAAACAATCGGTCTCAAAGGTTAATATAAAAAATGTATAATCAGTCGGTGCCAGAAGGCATCTTGCCAGGAGGCTGTAGCGATAGATCTCCCGCGGACAGATGTTATTCCTTTTTAAGATTGATCCCGAATTTATCTTGTCGGGATTTTTGGCGATTCGAAAGTATAATTCCTAATAATTGATAATTTGTGCACTATTTTGCCTAAATCTTACGAGTATATAATTTGTGCTACTTTCTTTTATATACATCCAGATCGATTTTGATGAGACTTTTACGGTCTTATAGCTGATATTGCCCATATCTATGTTTAATATATAAAGCTAAAGAGTTTGTTTCTTTGCTTGAACGCGCTAATCTCAGGAACTACTTATCCGATTTGAATAATTCTTTCAGTGTTATATAGCCCATCTATCCAGAAAGGCTATATATCATCACGCTAAAATTGAATCTAATTTTTTAGCCCAAATTTAAGCTGACGAAGTTACGGGCACAGCTAGTAAGGAACAATATAGGCAAGAAATTAGGCAAGATTATTGTATCCGCATTGACGAGGTCAATAATTAAAACAAATATCTTTGTTGTGTACGAAAACGTATTATTTTGAATTATACTTGCATACTAAAATATTCGGCGTTAATGTTTAAATATTATTATTGTTATTATAAGCTTCATGATTTTAAGTTCGGTGACTGAAAGATCTGGATTTTAATAGACGTTCGAAGGTTTGATTCCCGATATTGGCAAGTCTGTTTTTTTTTATATGTGAAAGGCATTCTAAAAAATGGCGCTCGGTTCAAGCCGAGTAAACATTAAATAGTATATTATAATCATATCAATTTAATGGCTTTCCATATATTGATTTCTTCCATTAAATTTTATTTCATTTTAAATTTAACGTTAATGATAAAATGACCAATTTAAAAAAGTTCAAAGCTTTCTCCTTTAATTCAGATACAATAACTAAACTAAAGTCTCAAAAGACAGAAAAGTCACTTAGAAAGGAATTGATAGGAAAATTCACCCAGACTCAAGGCGGGAATCGAACCCACGACCCCGGAGCAGAAGGCAGGGTCACTGCCCACTGCGCCAACGGGCGAGTCAATAATGCGAATAAAACAAAAAACATAGTTGTGATTGGCCCAGCCGTTTTAAATTTTAGCGACAAATGTTTCAAAACTGGCCACCTACTGTGTCTTAAAACCATCTACGAAAAAAGAAACCTTTGGAATATAAACAGAAAATTTTATCCAAATAGTTACCTATTTAAGAGATAGACTTAGGAGATAGGGTGACTTCGTTCGGGCTACCCTCACTTACTATAAATAGCTTACGACCGATTCTTGCACCTACCAAATATGCACAAAAATTTTCATAATCGGTCAACCAATTTTAGAGGAGTTTGACTACAAAGTCGCAAGAATTTTAGTAGATAAAGAACATAACTAAACCGGGAACCGTTACCTTGTAATATCATTGTTGAACCTTGTAGTCAAGGATCCACGGAACATTTTTTGTGTTTGATTACTATCAAGTTAATTTCCGAGGATCCTTGACTATCACAGAAAATAGCCATTAGTTCACTACTTATACAATATACCTTTTCTAATACTAAGCTAATCTATATCTAGTTTCTTGAAGGAGCCCTCTATTCCACCAAAAAAGTCTGTTATACTCTTTGCTTTACCAGGCCTAAGCGATTCCTGTATGCGTTTTTTGTTCTCGTTTACAAAGTAGTCTTTATTTGCTAGTAACCGTTGGATAGCGGTATCTGGAAAGAGGGAAAACATTAGTTTATCTTCTGTTTTTAATTATTGTTTTATTACCTATTAATTTCCTCTACATGTAAAGGAGTTTTATGTAATTCATGTTCACTCTTTTGAGTGGAACCTTATAATTCCTTTGCTAAGGATACCTTGGCTTAGGAATCTCCGGACATGGTTTGTACTGAGTACTCGATACTTGTTCTGCCCAGTTGTGTGTAAGGTCCGAATAGCCAATAAAGAAGAAATATTACATTAACCTCATAACATCTATAGAGGAAGCCTGCGAACCACCTTTCTCCGTTACCATGATGGTGACATGAGAGTAATGGAATGGAGTGGGTATGGTGGCTTGTGAGGACAGTTTTGCAGCGCTCAAAACACAAAAGAGGCGCTGCATGAAGGCATCATGGTAGTTTTGCATAACTATTATCCTGTGACGCCTGTCACTATGGCGAAGAGTAAGAACCAGTTAACCCAGCGATTGACTCAAATGTCGACTAACACAATAAGCAATAAAAACTCTTACTCTTAGCTTCTTCAAACGTTAAGTATTTTCCGCCAGCTTCCTTCGGTAAGGCTTCTATAGGGATAATTTTTTCAATGGTTTTGGAGCCACAAGTGTGGATGCCTATCATGTTCAGCACGTCCTTGTTCAAGAACGGTCGAATCAACATCATGATCTTGTCCATAAAGGGTGGGGCGTTCAAGAAGTGAAACTGTCTTAGTCTTAATAGCATTGCTTCCTGAAAAAGAAATCATATGAAATTCAAGTCATAAATCATGGATCGGTAATTATTAAATTTTTGGAGTAAGTTGTAATATTGCACCGGTATAATATGTGAAAATTAATGGGCGATGTATTAGTTAACGTCCAATAATGGAGAGGTATTTTAAGGAATGGAAGACATATTATCTTATTCAAAAAATTGATAGGTCGGTGGCGACGGTAAATCTGAATATGTAGTACTACGAATATTCTTCTTCCTAGCATTATCCCGGTCTAGTACCAGGGTCCACTTAGATTGCAGAGGATGGAGAGGATGTGGTTCGGAAAGGTCGAGCTATCGAGAAGAACCAGCAAGAAATTCGTGACCACATTTTTAAACCAAAATATACATCATTAGAATTTTAAATCAAGAATAGCTGATATTTAATGATCTGAAATTACAAGATAAAGCATCAAACTACACAATGACAGAATTACACAAGTCACTTCGAAAGCGGCCTCTCACTAAGAACGGTAATGAACGAATAATCACAATGGGTCTAAGGTCAGCTTTATATATCAACAAAGGGAAGGTGGTGTAATAATCTATACTAATACTTAGTTTACTTGAACGCTATAATATAAGGATTAACAGGTCCGATTTCAGTTTTAGATAGCCCATTTATCGAGGAATGCTATATTATCAATTCAAGACGCTAAAATTTAATCTAATTTGTGTACCAGTTTTACGCGGACGAAATCGCAGGCACAGCTAAACATTACTGAAGGTTTTGATCTAAGTCCCAAAGCCAATAATTAACAAAACCACTCACATTAGAATTATTCAACTCGTAACACAACTAAATGGGTTTGACAGCATGCTGCCAAGTGGCATTTTATTCTCCCTCAGGCATATTGTATCAATGTCAGAAATTAGTTTATGAGTTTGCTTTGATTTTTTCGTAATATTTTTTCTGTCTTGACCAATTTTCTAGCGGTACCCACAACTTTGTCCGCGTAAAATTGGGTAAAAAAATAGATTCTTTTTTACCTTGATGATATATAACACTTCCTTCCTCCTTAAATAGGCTATCTAACACTGATTTTTTTTTTTCAAATCGGACCTCGGGTTCCTGAGATTATCGCGTACAAGTAAACAAACAAATAAAGTCTTCAGCTTTATATATTAGTATAGACGTAAATATTATTTTCTTCAGTACATTAACTATTCTACGTTGAAAGTGAATAAAATTGAAAATTTATTTTATAAAACATTTATACATATGGATGGAACTAAAGAAGTTTTACTTCAGCCGTGTGGTCTGAAGCACCCATTTTTTTTTTAATCCACTACAAGAATTGGAATTAGAATAAAGTTGGAAGTGAGGTTCTGATACGTAGTACTTGAGTTACCTGTAAAAAGTACATAAATTGCTGTAAAGTCTGCAGATCTATCCTACCGAGGTGTCCCATGTTGACACCAGTCATATCGATCATAGCAATGAATCCCGGCCACGAACCCATTTCGTACTGCTCTAAATCAGCCAGCATTAAGACCGTTCTGAAATTAGCAATAAATAATATAAAATAATTTAAATTAAGGCTGACTTGTGTGGAAAATTTTAAAATTAGCTGGCAATACTGACATGTGAAGGTAAAAGACAAATATTTTTTTTTGTATAGAGACAAAAGTGCAAAGACTTCGTCTGTATGTTACATTGCTTGTTTAAAATTATGAAATATTAAAAAATATATAACATAAAAATCTATGGAATAGAAAATATGAATTTGTAAAGTTGTCGAGTAGCAAGTCATCAACTACTTAGGCTTAGTAGCCAATAACTTTGTCTAAGTTGCTTAGAATATACAGGTTTTAATGCTGTCCCGTAGAAATTTTCGCAAATGTACTTTATATAAAACCACTATACAGAATAAAATTAATTCATATTTAAATGTTGTTTAGTTATAATGATAATCTAGTTTTTATGTATGTACTCACTTGACAATGTTAGTAAAATCGTAATTCTTTGCCTCATAGTCGATAAGGCGATAGTAATATATTTTATAGTTCAAATTGATGGAGTATGTAGCGAGTGGTACAACCAAGCTGAAAAAACAGGAGAAGAAAAAATGTTATTTCTCTTACTATATGAATTGTAAAAAAAAGTAAAGAAAACGACAGTCGTCCAGAGTTCCCAATATATTCGTGTTCTCATTAACAGGACAAGCCTTTTAGTATACATAAATGTAATTTTAAAACATAAATGAATGGCAACCAAAAAAGGGTTTCGACAAGATATTGTTCTATACCATTCAGTTGTTCCATTATTTGTTGGTGAATAAAACCAAACATTTCATCGTTCGGGCTTATTATTCATTACCAAATACCCACGCAAATTCACCAAAGTAATTTATTTCTCCTTTCAGAATAGCGACACTGCTTGAATCGATGCCGATCTATTTTATTTTATTCCTTACCATTTTCGTAACTTCAAAGACCCAATATTCCCTTGACAATTATTGGTGTCGCTTGTAATCAAGAGGATATCCTCGAGGCATTTTTTTTTGTATTTATTATCTATACAATACGATACTATCCTAGTACCTATAGATCAGAACTCTAGGACAGGGGTTGGCAACCTTTTGAGTCGGATGAGCGAAAAATAACAATTTACAAAATTTCAAAGCTTTTATAGAGCCATAAAAATTTTTCGTGCCAACAATGAATTATGGTAGTCACATAAATAAAGTTTTTGATGTAAAAAAAATAATCTATTTATTTATAAAAAAAATATATAATTATCCATCCGTAGGTAGATGTCACTGTTATATCATATTTCTCATTTGTCACTGTCTAACTGACAGCTTATGTGACGGCTCAATGTTTTGACACAAAAATAGAAGAATGTTATTGTGGAATGTGGATACAATTGGTCGTAACTCGTACTTAATAACGAAATTGTTACGTTGCCGAATATTTTTCAGTGCTAAAGGAAGAGAAAGTCATCAAGTTAGTCCACGTCCTCCTGTACTCAAAGTGCCGAATAATTCATACGTCCTGCATGTAAGTTGCTAAGACTTAATACCGCACAGTTTTCGAATTAATTTACAAATTAGATAAGCAATCTATAACTTTAATTTCATCTATCAATTTGCCCTCGTCGATTGAATTCTAGAGACGTTAAAACACAGCTTTCAAGCCGCTTAAAGATCAATTGAAAGGAGTGAAGAATAAAATAAATATATTGTTTATTGTATCCAAAATTCTTACGGGAATAGATTTGGCTCGTAATATGTTTAGAAACATTTGCCGTTGCTGTAAAGAATTTCTAAAGGCACATGGACTTTTTCGAACAGATGATAGAAATTGCTGTATAATGTGCTGTAGCAAAAAAAAAACTAAATAAAAAGAGCGTTAGTCAGTTGTAGATTTATACTATTGATAATGAATTCGACTCGATATCAACAGTTGACGAGCGAAATATCACAAATCTGCTCATCAAACAAGATAGATTGAAATTATTCAATTCTATAAGTTACCCGGCTAGTAGAAAGAAAGGTTTGCGGGGAAGCCTGCCAGGCGATGGCAGTGGTGACGTCACGGTGCTCCGCAAACGTTGCCAAAGGCACGTGCGGTCTGCGCACGTCCCACACGTGGACCGCACAGTCTAATACCAGAGCGCACGAGGCTACCTGAAATCTTAACAATAAAAAATATATTAGATATTCATGAAAGACATTTTTTAATTTAATTGATAGTTGAGGCACGAGTGGTCCGCGCGGGTACGTTTAGGTTCCATTAAAGGCCGGATTTTCCGCCGCCCGCTGAGTTTTCACACGGGCCGTCTTCGACTTGACACGTTTTTCCACTCAAACATTTTGTTAGCGTGACACAGATTTGTCTGCTTTAAACGATTGATAGACTCCGATATCAGGACAAGCAGGAAGTTGAATTTAAATTTTTGCGAAAAATCTTTTCAAAAAATACTTCAGACTTTTCAAATATATATAATATAAATATATATTTTAATCTATCTCTAAAATTAAAAAAATCTGTTATGGTGACTTAACTTATACAGAGGGACATAAGCAAGATTAAGTGTTATTGCGAATAACACTAAAACGAACTAGCAAATAGAATAATTATGTTTTTGAAAGGAGTAGCTGGAATAAAAGACCCAGGGAATTGTTGCGGCGTAGGAACCGTATTTGTTACTTGCTATTTCAACTCTTCTGCTGTTAAAATATTGTCTTCGTCGCTAATACCGCTCATCTTTTATCAGTATTTTAATATTTTTAATCTTATTCAACACTACGCTACCAATTTAAAAACGAAATTTTAGTCCCGCTATTTTTAAGATGCGTTAAGAAAAAGCGTCTGTGATGTTTTATTTTTCAAATGTTGAAAATAGAACTATTTATAAATACTTATAAATAACTTATTTTCGTATACAATAATACATTAAGTAATAAATAATTTAAATAAAATACATGGTTATCCATTTTACAAACATCTTTCCAATTTAGTTTATTTACGCGTTTCTCAACGTGTTTTCTTTGAAGTAGAATTTCGAAATTGGACCTTCTTGAACTTGAATTTGTCACTCGCTGTTTTTCCGTTGGCACTCTTTATTGAAAAAATGAAAAAGGTACTTTGTCTCATGCAGTGTCGCGGCTAACAACTAGTCTTTCATAATAAAGAATGCTGCTGTCATAACTTTGATGTCAATTAGTATGTTTTTTTTTTAAATACTGTCGTCTATGGCGGTTAGACAGCTCAACAAAAATAAAGGGCTATTAATACTAGCAAGAAAGAAGAAGAAAAAATATATAAAGTTCCTTTACTATTACACATGTTTAACTTATTAAGGTATAGTATACATCAAACATATAATTCATCTAAACGCTTCATTCGTTTACGTCAACGCCCTTATCCTACAAATTGGACGTTTATGTGTTTACACACTTACACGGGCCCTACTACGTTGTGGCGTTATTGCCACTTTGCCGAACAAGAATGCGACACAAAAAGCATCGCAGACGCGACGCGGCTCTATCAGAGACGTCGGAGTATTTTTAAATCGTCCACAATCCGAAAATTTCTCGCGCAATCCGCGGCGAGTCCGATCGACCAAAAAAAGATATGCAGAATTTGTCTCTTTCATTGAAATTCGAATCTTAACTCAAAACTTCTAAGGTTCGAATTTGGAAAATATCGATTATGCTTGCAGTTTCCGTTTAATATAATTTTTATGTTTTAAATAGATAACTACGACAATTACATGAATATATTGGTGATTGCAAAAAAGCTTCTGAAATCCTCGCAATAAGATTCAGTTTTGAATGTATATAGGTGTACATTAGTAAAACTTTAAGAACTTACTTTATAATTAGGTACTACTTATAACAAATTTAGTAAAGGTAGATGCAAATTAACAAATTTTGATTTATGGCACAAATCTTTTCATCGACAATTTCTATTTTTTAAAAAGCGACTAGAGGACTTCCATAACGCCCAGAGCGAGATAATCACCGCACGGTTATTTATAGTTGAATTTTTATATGTAATATTAAATTTTATGGTTTGGGGACCATGCTACGGTTAAAACTTTTAAAAATAGTAGAGACTTTTCGAATTCGGCGTTACATTTCAGAAATCCTTCGTTATAATGATGAATTTTTATTCACAATGCAAGGGAGGAGAACGTTACATTAGGCAGCTATGTTACTTAGTTTTTGTAGTATTAATTTGTTCCATAAAGTTTAATTGTCCTTCTTATATTTTTTGAATAGTACTGGCGAGAGAATAAGCACTCTTCAATAATTTTATTCATCCGGAAAAATTCTGGAAATTGTAGAAAAAGAGGAATATGGAGAAAATATTATCCAATAATTTAATCCTAATTAAATCAAATACAACTGTTAAGTCGAATATTACTAAGAATCTCTTCACGTCGTCAATGTTCAGAGTAGCCTTCTCCGTAGCCGTTAACTCTCGAGAAATACACGCGAAACTTTTCTAAGACCCGTTTCCAATCTTTGTGTTCCTTTGACGTAAAGGTGGGAGCGAAGGTCGATGTGCTCAACCACCGCAAAGAAAGATCTTCGTGTCCGGGCTAGTTGAAAGTACCCGGGGCTGCCGCGCCTCGCCGTCAGTTGTTCGTCGGAAGATCTATATGTAGTAATCGTAAGTAGAAACTTTGCTCGCGTGAGTTGGTTTGTATGGAGGTTTTCAATGTTTGTACTGCGGTCGTCGTCATCCGTACAGCGCCATCTAGTTGCTTTGGTGTAACCTTTTCCTACTCGACATCATTTCAATCTCGTTATGTAGCCGCGGCTACAGGGATATATACACATGCAACAATTCAAAGATCATAAAAATCAGTCCAACTATTATTGAACGTCCTTGGTAATATCTCTAAAACTCAAGAGTTTTTATTAAAGAAAACCTAGCTTTAAAATTAGTTTAAACTAACTGTCATTCAATAATTTTTAACGAGGGTTTTCAGTTTTTTGTGCGCTAAGAGCTATAGAATTTTTTACGCGGATAAAGTCGCAGGAAATAGCTTCTTGGTATCATTTGTACCGTATCCAAAGGAGTTTATTCCTTTTTTTTGTGAAGTCCTAGTTTTTTGTTACAATTAAATTAGCCTAGATGTTATTGCTTTGAACGTTAGCTATCTTCTAAAGAAAGTTTCATCTAAACCTATAAAGCTAATATTTATTAAATCACCGTAGGAATAGGGAAAAAAATAGAATAATTTTAAGAAATTCATTTTTGTTATACACGTATTCACTTTTTTTATGGTACAAGGGACAAACGCGGCGGTTCACTTAAGTGACTACCGACGCCAATGGACATGCCGGGGGCTACCAGATGCGTTGCCGGCCTTTAATGACGAGATTAAATCACCGGGAAGTCTCACAAACCGAACAAAACGCGACAACAATACCATCACTTGACGTGACAGCATTGTTCACATGGAAATGACATACACGGATACGACTCTACCAGATTGACACCCCAATGGCAGGGCTGCTCTTTACACAGCCCTGCCACACTACGGGATGCAGATAAAAGTAAAAACTTGAACATACACCCTGCGTTCCACTAAGCGGTGCCAGTAGCTGGACGGTTTCGCGAGTTCAATGTTTTTTCCCATCTCGAAAAATGTCCAACACTGAAGAAGTTGCACTTCGAAAATAATATTTCTTTTACAAAATTATATAAATCGAAAATATTTGTGCTGAGGCACGCAGAGCACTATGAAAAGTACAACGTTGTTTATTGCTCCGCAAAGACAGCCGCGTTTTGTGTCTTTGAATCTCCACCTGGACACGTTTCCTTACCCCTTATAGAACGGGAACTTCTTATTTAAAGTGTAGAAAACTACTTATTTAAAGAAACCAGGAATACAACTCAATGCGCGTCCATCAGTTATGATTTTCAATCGTATGGAGCAGTGTGTGAATACTTTATTAATATTATACCAACATAGTGATGACCTTTGGAGTTCATTCGCATTATTACGCTATTTAAGTACTTATAATTAGTATAAAGTGGCATAAATAAAGTAAAAAGATTACGTCACCTTATCGAATATTATTGCCAGCTTAATGATTTATTCATTAATTCACTGAGGTATGTGGAGAACTTGTTAATCGTTTTCACACCATTTGGCAACATTCATTGGAGCTGACATTTCTATGTCCCTAAAAATATTTCTCCTACAATCAAGGATAGCTGGAATAGATCTTTTTAGGGATAAGATCGTCCATTTTTCTCTTCTTGTCTGCATATAATTTTCTTAGTATAACTTTCAGGTCAAAATCGAAATGGAGGACTTTTAAATTTCGCCTAATTATAGTTTATACAGAGATTTTGTGCGAATGCTAATATTTTTATAAAATACTAGATGTGCCCGCGACTTCATCTGCGTAAAATTAGTTGAAAAAGATATATTCAATTTTAGTGTGATTATATATAGCCTATAGCTATCCTCTATAAATGGGCTATCTAACACTGAAAGAATTTTTCAAATCAGACCAGTAGATCCTGAGTTTAGTGCGTTTTAGCAAAAAACAAACAAACTCATCAGCTTAATATATTATTAGGATGCATAATTTAATTATTAAATTAATAAAATAAAACCTCGTGCACACCAATGCCAAACACCAATTTAAATGCACATGTAACATTAAAAACTATTTTTAACCACACGTTCATATGGATTTCTTCAAAAGAGTTTTATTTTTACGAGACAAGAGGAGACATTAATTTTATTAATTTGCATGAAATTTTGCAATTGTAACGTTATTAAATAATTAAGCTAATCATTCAATTAATCAATTGATATATCTTTACTGAAGTATTATTTTAAAGGGCTTAAAGAAGCCACTTAAACTTAGCCTTGGCCTCATTTGATTTTATCTCATTTTTTAATAAGTGCATTGGTACTTGCATATCACTTTTCAACACACAGATTCAGGTTCTCACTATTTTGTTCTGGTGAAAGTACCTGTAACAAATAATATTATGTTTTTACAAAATAGTAAAAGTTTAGTAATCAATTCCGTCTACTCATTTGTTTTTGGAAGAATCAATATGTAATACAAATTGCAATTATGAATTCCATCTTCCGAACAAAAAGTAAATGATAGGGACAATAGCATAACAATAAATTAAGTAATTTAGGATCAGTAAGCGGATAAAAAGACAGACGAGAAGAGAGCGACTTTTTTTTCTACAACTTAAAGAAGCTTGGGTAAAGCACCTATGATTACATTTTACGGCTTGATAGCGGTATCTCTTGATGCTATACGTTGGAATCACAAATAGTCAATGATGCAACGCTATTGGCTAAAAATAACAACATATATTTAACTAGCCAATAATAGAACAGCATTAATCACTACAACAGCTGACCTAATATGTTTCATTGCGCGCCAATTCCAAGAAATAACTGAAGTTCAATCCCTATCGTTTACTTTCGAGTGGCATCACAAAGTGGAAATTTCTTGAGTTGAAATCCGAAACGCTCCAAACCAAGTAATCACCCTCCTATCATCCAGTCGCGTTAAAAGCTGCTTAACCTAACGATCGATGCCGGGCCGCTGATTAAGCTTCCTCAACACAAGAACATCGACTACCAGAAAATTGTGAGTGTAGTAAGCTATGAGTAGCTCGGTAGGCATTCATGGAGTCGAATGACAATTTGCCCCTTGGTTATATACATAACACACTCGCTTTATTTTAAGAATCTTGTTGAAACTTTATTTCAACTATCAAGCTACATTGCCATATAAAAAACGTATAAATTGTTGTAAGAAAATCCTGTCCCCGTTAAGCTATTGTCGCCCTTATTTCCGACTCACGCTGTTAACGAAGCGGTAGGAATATTAGCATGCCTAAAGTATTTTTATTAATAAAACAAAGAAACAATTTATGTTTCCTATTGTAACCAACTGACATCAGCAGTTTACGAGCAAACAGATCTTGTTACCATGCGTTTGCATATTACGAAAGACGTATAAAATGGATGACACATATACCTACATCGTATCATCTAACACTAAAATTGAGTTAATAAAGTCTTTGACCCGCCAATTGAATAGCGCGCAGTACATCGTGTGGTGCAATATTTTTATCTCCCGTCAAATAAATCAAATTTAAGCAGTTTAAAAAACGAGCTCAGGGCTTTGGTGTAATTGATTGGGACGATTGGTAACGTGGACAAACGACTTTGTATAAATTAGTTCAATGAATACATGGTGAGTAATGTCCAGACACGGCGTGCAGCAAGGCTTCCTAAGTTACAAGCGATTAGCAATGATACATAAATATGTATCCTACAAAATTGCAGGACATGAGATAAACAGACAGGCGATTAATGTGATTATTTAAGACTTTTTACTTTCCTTGAATATAAAGTTTCGGTAGCCCATGTATTTCCTGAGGCTCATGGTCCAGAAGTAGACTGATATATCCCTTTTATTTGACTGAATTTTGCTTATAAAAGAATAATTATTTTATAAGCAATTTTATTTTTCCGTATAATTACCAAATTTTTTCCTGTTCACTCACTAGCCCTTGATTGTAACTCAACTCAAGGTTATCAACAAAAGATATTTCGCGCTGGTTGGAAAACTTTTCACCATTTTCAGTATTTGTGTGGGTTCTTTTCTTTGTAACTAGAAGTTTGTTTTTTTATTCAGGCTGCTGTTTGTATTTATTTTATGAAGCTCTGAGCTTTACGTATATATTTATTTGAATAAGCGTAAATAAACCGTAGTGTACCTAAAAAGTATTTCGAGTATTGTAAAAAAGTGTTTCTAGGGTTTCTCTAACATTATTTAAAATTACTTTTTTTAGGATTAAGATGTCTGGAATACAAAATGCCGTGGTCAAATTATATTTCAATAATCTTATTAATGCCCTAGATTAAGCATTTAGAATATTATCATTATTTTCATATAAAACTAAGTGTTTCCCGCAACGTCGTCCGCGTAAACTTGGGAAATGCTGCCTTAATCTTAGATCTAGCCTTATCGAAAAATCATTGCCAAATTTTGTCTCTGTATTTTCCGCTGTTTTAAAGATTTCGTGGAACCGTGACCTTTCGCTTTTATATGTACTAAAGATCGCCCGCTGGTCGAATTTTATCAACAAATCTTTATATTTGCGTACAATATTTAGAACTAAATACAAAGTTTTAATTATTTTTATAACGTCATTGTAATATTTGACTAATAATATACAAACGGACGTCGTGACAAAGTTTTAACACTTCATTCAACATTCATCCATGTAGGCTGCATATTTCCTGCTAGTATCAATATAAATTTTTCTAAGTTCATTATTTTTGTTATAAATGTTTCTAGCTTGTTTTAATTTCTAATTTTGATATTTTTACCGTTACTCTTTACATAAAGTCAAGAGAGTGTCAAGACACGCTTTTATAGAAGGGTTCTGTATCTAAAATGCGATAAAGGTGTACAGCCTCAAAAATTGTCCCAAATCGCTCAAAATAATTTTCCTACTAAGATTTTAGCATGTTCTTTCAACATAGAAAATGTCAAGACTCTACACCTAATAGTTTGGAAATGTTAAGGACGGATGAACGAAGGACGAAGGTACGGACGGACGAACAGATTAAGGGTTCATAATGGAAGGAAACACTCGTCCAGTGTCACTTTTTATGGAAAATATATAAAGTAGATTATATAATTTGCTAATAGCAGAAAAGACATGAGTTAGGAATCGAACCCACGACCCTCGGAGCAGAAGGCAGGGTCACTGCCCACTGCGCCACCGGCCAGCCAAATATATAAAGCTGAAGAGTTTGTTTGTTTGTTTACTGGAATATGCTAATCGCTAATCCCAAGAATTACTGGTTCGATTAAAAAAAAATTCTTTCAGTGCTAGATAGCCCATTTATCGAGAAAGGCTTTAGGTTAAATATCATCAGGCTAAAATTTTTCATACAATTTTACGCGGACTAAGTCCCTAGTAACAATTGCTTAACAATTTTTCTGAACAAAAATAATCGTTATTATTTGTAAAATAATTATATTATTTAGATAAATTTTACAATTAATTACCCAGAAAGATTATTGATAGACTATCTCCAAGAACATTTAAGCCGCATTAATGAATTCGTGTGCTTTTGTGTAAGAGATTGTAAAGCGCAATAAAATGCCCGGAAAAAGACGTTAATAAAACAAAAAGAACTCGTGAAATTGCCAATTTTATTAAAATTTATAACTTCTACTAGAGCACCTGGCAGACGATGTCCTGCCCGAACGTTGGGCTACTTACTGTTTACTTAAATTATCCCAGTTCCCGCACCCCTTTTTATTAGATATAACTCATTTGACTAATGTTACCATCGTATTAATTTTGTCAAATATTGACATCAGTATTTATACGATACTAATGCCACTAAATTGTTTTGCCTTCCCTGAACCTCTCCACCAACACTTGAACTTTATATTATAGTATTAAAGTTCAAATTGACTTTTAAAAATTTGTATAGGAGTATAGAATTGTTGTTTTTAGACTTTTTCAGGCAATATTTAAAAATTTTATCACCGTAAGAACCTTCCTCGTACTTCGAGGAATATTATAATGAAAGAATTAGCGAAATCGGCTCGACTGTTCTCGAAATTTGCGCTTACTTTTGTAGTTAATTAGGCTTAGTTTAATAAAAAAGTCAAAGTCAAAGTCAAATGCAAAGTCAAAGTCAAATTCAAAGTCAAAATTGTTTATTCATATAGGCTTATTTGTAAGCACTTATGAACGTCATTTGTCTATAATTTTACTTAATAATATGACTGTTATTTTTTTTTTAAATAATTATTGAATAATTTACAATAGAAATTTTATTTTCGTATAAATGAAAACAAATCAAATTGAAATTAATAAGATTTACGCCGCAATACGAAATGCTCACAGAAGTATCGTTGTTCTAGAGAAATGAAGTCGAAATTCGACTTCATTGAGAATCGAGCATCCATCATCGCTAGGTCAAGCAGTTCTTTTCGCGACTGGGTGATAGATGAGTGATCCATTCTAACACTGTTTTTCAAATATTCGACCTCCTCCATGTTTCGGAAGGCACGCGAAACTGTGGGTCCCGATGAATGCAGAAGGTACAGGACGGAACCAAGTGGAAATTTTTGGCCTTCACCCGATGAGGGGTTCTTGCAAATAGCAACATCGAAATCACATTTTTTAAATTGTTAAGTAGAATCAAATTTACAAAATTAGTCTATTTAGGTTAATAAGTATTTGCAAGAAGTATAAGGCTTTTGTATTTTTATTTTATTTTATAAATAAGTCATAGTGTTATTGTAATACTTATAATGCTTAGAGATCTATGTAGGAAAATTTTAAAATTACTGGAATAATGGAATATGATAAAAATATCTAAATTAGAAGTAAATCCAAAAAATAAATCGGATAAGTGCTAGTCACACTTGCGTACTAAGGTTTCCGTACTATGACGTAATACTTTACCAAGTTCTTTTAAGATTTATACTTTTCATAAGATACTTTTAATTTAGCAAAATCACCGAATTTTTTTTTTGTTGATGTAACTACTTCGGTTTCGAACGTAAAAGTAAGTAAAACTATCAAGTATGTTCGTGCTTGGCCCTCTAACCCAATAAAAGTATGAGTGCAATGTAACTTTTTAATTACTTCAAACCTCTGTGTTTTTTGCAAGTCAAAATACAAACCACAGTAACCAACGATTTTGATTTTTCATACATTTATTTTTGTCAAAGACAAAACCATAGACTGTAGAGTGTAGACCAAATTTATAGTTTACATAGACGACGTTAAACAGTAGTCATCTGTGTTACCAATATTGCTTGTGATCTCAGATTAATTTGTTAATCTGAGTTCGCTTACTTTTAAGTTATGGTGAGAAATTGTTAACGTTCAGATGTGGTTTAGCTGTTTAAAGTAATTGCATAGGAAATAATTGCGACGTTTTCTCTAAATTAACTGAAGTTACGGAGTATTTGTATGTAGGTTCTATTCCTTATGCCGGAGCCAGACAATTATTACCTTTTCTACAAGTATGGGATCAAAAGTTAGAAGTAGTTGGACAACGTGCGCCAAACAGGCGGGTTCCGACAATAACCGCTTTACTCTCGGCAAGGGCCTTATTACTGCATCTTCTTCATCCCTTAAACCAAAACATTTTTTCTATTATTTTCAGTGATTCAAAAATTATATACTATACTAGACTAAGTTACGTTATAGCACTTTTAACTGGCATTAACCGTTTACAGTCTTATTTAAGTACTGTTGTTATTGTAGCTCTAAGTCTAATTGCTAATAAAAAATAAAATATATTCTTATAAGTAAAATATAAGTAAAAAGATTTATAAGAATTTATTTTATCTTTTATTTTACTTGAATAAGACTTTAAATGGTAATGCCGATTCAAAGTACTCACAGACAATTAATAAATTAATTTCAGAGACCACAGTACAGTGATTACAAGTCTTTAGGATGAGTTTTTTCGACATATCGCACGCTTAATTATAAACTGACCGATTACGTTTTAGGTCTAAAGTGAGTTAAAGATAAAGACAGCTTCGTTTCAAATACTTCTATCAGCCAATCTAAGATTTATTTAGATATCTCCATCGAGCAGTAAGATACAGCCTTTATTGTCTTCTTAAGTAAAATAAGTTTTTAGTTAAAATGACGAAAAAAATAATAATATGTCATTAAAATAACATACTAATATTATTAATCACTTCATTAACCATTAATAAAATACATAATTTGTTACTTTAATGCCAATTTTATCGAATTATAAGCAGATTAATTCGTAAATTACATAACGTTCTTTTGTGATTTCCCAAAAATCTGCTTTTTTGAGTTAGGTCAGTTTGTGATTAAGCGTCTGATTTTATTATTTAGATCGTAGTAATTTTAATAATTCAAGCAAAGCTTGTATATAGAGTAGACAAAGATGCCTTGGATATTACGCA
Source organism: Charaxes varanes (assembly GCA_024363005.1). Classification (NCBI taxonomy): domain Eukaryota; kingdom Metazoa; phylum Arthropoda; class Insecta; order Lepidoptera; family Nymphalidae; genus Charaxes; species Charaxes varanes. The sequence continues at coordinate 681,144 of JANCMC010024009.1, read as the reverse complement.
CAGTATTGTCACCGCACCCATGAGCCACATTCTGTAAAAAAAACGGATAAGAATATTTTTTAGATATGATATCCTAATATGTTCGTTAGACCATACGAATAATAGGAAATTTAAAAGCTCGCTTATTCGTAAGGTCGAAGACTATATTAAAGATAAAACTGCTTGGAGTTGAGTCGCTCTAGCTTTGTACTTTAAAGTTAACATAGCAATGTATTACACTGATTTTTTGTAACACCAATTTTGTAACAGAGTGACTGACGAGTTTCTTGATGATTCTTCTCCGGGCACAACTTTTCCGAATCGGTGGTAGCATTTGAAATGTGCAACGATTCAATAGTGTTTGCAGTCTGATTACTTTAACACACACATTTCATACATTAAACACAAACATAAACAATTACTTATCAACTCATCTCACGAATTTTATGACAACTCTTCCGGCTTAATAATTGCAAACTATATTTTTAATACATTAATCGCGAATATTCAATAATAAGCAGACCGGGCAGGATTCTTTTCACTGAAATTATTTCAAAACAATACAATTTTTAGACTAAATAAGCCACTTTACATCCTCTTTCCGCCCTTCCAAAGGAGCCCATTTAAATTTAAGAATAAATTATATCCCGGTAGGCAAAAAAGCGGCGAAAGCCGTTTATTATAAATTGTCACAATTATTTCAATTTTTTGTTTCTTAGTTAAATAAAATCTAAATTTTTTTGAATATGACAACGATTAGAACTCTAAGCTTCCGAATTTAGTTCGATCGACTAGAGTCTAGATGCTTGCTGAGAGACACTATCGGATCACTGCATTTGGTCACTCTAATAAAGAGTCTTTTTAGGGTTCCATAGTATTACAAGGAACCCTTATAATTTCGCTCTGTCCGTCCGTCTGTTTGCCCGTTGAATATTTTTGAATTCTTTATGGACAGTTTTTTACTCTATGGTCACACTTGACACAGGATCTCCGACATAAAATATAGTCTGGTACTAGTTGTGGATAATGCTATATGAAATAAGATATTATTAAGCTCACCTATGGCGTCGTACTCGTCCTCTACCTCAGTGCAATGTCTCTTCGATCTGTCTTCCTCAAACGGATACTGCTTCTGTGCGGGAGATCCTACTTCTATCATATTCTGGTTCACGCTGTAGTCCTGATAGCTTTCCATGGGGTCATAGATTTGTTCCTCTTGATCTGGCATATCAACCACTTCCTCTTCTGGTTCCTGGTAATACAAATAAAGCTAGAATACATATCATAAATTAATGTCAATGTCAAATATTAAAGTATCTGTTTGTTTACTCGACTCTAAAGCTCGCAGATGTTGCATTGAGAAATGTGTTTACCACCTAAAACATTGTCAAGTAAAAAAGTTGCCACGACGAGACCATAGGGCTCGCAGTGTCGAAAAGTTATCTGACCTTATTTAGAGCCACGCCTGTAACTCAACACTCCCTTACTCTATACGTCATAACTTCACTGACACCTTAGTCAAAATATGTGGCGTGGCTGTTTTGTTATTACATGAAGTATTGTATAACTGAAAAGTAAGTAACAGTAAATGAATTTGGCTAAGATACATAATTTGACTTACGTATAGAGTCAGAGAAGTTAGGTATATAGTAAGGGCGTGTAGAGTTAGGACGTTTAGAGTGAGAGGTGTGGTTGTATAAGAAATTAAATGCTTGGGAAAAAATAGTCTTTCTGGGGATAGTGATTTGAGTAATGCGCGAGTAGGCTTTCAGCTGCGCTGACTCAGTCTCGGTATCGAGCTATGTATGCAATCGGACCCCTCTCTCCGACTAAAGGAATATAGTGCGCATATGGGGCGCGCGCCTGGATTTCCGCCATCTTAATAAAAGCGTTTCGCTTGGGTCCCTGTTCCCCAAACACGCTGTACACAAATGTTTCAGAATTTAAATTTAATTCTATTGTCTTTCTTATATCCTTGTGAATGAAGATTGCCATCCAAATGCTATATTTGTTTGATTCATATTTTTAAAATTCTATATTTTGTTACAGCCTATCCGTTATCAATTATTTCATATACAATTAAAATAAATGAAACGCACAATGTTCATCATGGCGTGACGACAATCTGCCAAATACAAATACAGAGCTTCTAGCTGACAAATACGTTAAACCGATTAGCTAATTGGTCATCCATCTCGCAACCGGTTTTGATGAATCCGATACACGATGATTTGTATATTTATAACTCAAAGTACTAGCCCACATTTAGACAGTTTACGTACTCTTTGGTTCAATATAGTCGCACATTTTTAACTTTACACACACATTCTAAATTTCAAAACCACTAACGTAAATAATAAGGCAATTTCTTGAGAAATATAGTACGATGTTTGGATAAAGGAGAATTTGTTGAGTTTCTCAAGTGATAAACAAATAAAATTATTTAATTGCACAACCTGCATTCAATAAATATGAATATGGGCTTGAGAATAGACTTTACACGTGAAAAATTGACTTTATATTAGAATAGAACAATTTGTGAGGACCAATGGTTACTGAATGATGTAGCTAAAGCCAGAAAACGTAGTATTGAAATGCGTCCGATAAAGGAAACTGACGATATAGTTTGTAGGAAACCTTTAGAACCCTACGGCCAAATTTTGTAGACACCTATGTATGTGAAGATCTTAATCCAGCTGTGGACGTCTAATCTTTTAGTATGTTATGATAATACAAAGTCATTTTGTTGTTATAGATCAAAGCTTGCCGTGCTGAACAACCGCCACGCGTACTTTTTACTGGTTGACAATGGCTCCGTGGGTCGATATGGTGCGGAAATTGTGCTGAGGCGGAAACTGGAGAAGTACATCGCAGCTCAGAAGTTGCATCCTTGTAAGTACTATCATTATCATCACTACTAGGTATAGACCTCCCTTCTTTTATGCCACGTCGTGTCACCCTCTTTATGTCGTCACTCGGTTATGGCCCTATCACCTGCCTTCACCACGTCTAGCCACATGTCCTGTCCAACTTTATTTGAGTTCGGCTACCCTGTCTCCTACCCATTGAGGCGGCGGCGAACTTTCCTCGTCGGAGAGCCGTTGCCGGTAGCCGGTGGACGGCGCCTTGCGAACGACCGTTACCTGCCTCCCTGAGTGGGGCTGTGGTAGTGACTGACACGGGCATTTAGTTTCTGTCACTCTAAGGTCCCCATGATGGACGGCGCGCCCTGTGTTCCGGCGCGCCAACACCGATGGTGGGATGAAGCATCCCTAGGTCAAATAATATATTATATTCAGTCACTGGTTTCCGTAAAGTAACGCTTAAAAAAAATATATTAGGAATACTTTTTAGTTATGTCTAATATTTCCATTGCCCCTCTTACTAAGCTTAAAACCTTGTATTAAGAATTGGTACCACAATACCCCAGCCGTCTCGGGATTTGAACTGGATACCCAGCAGATTTCAGTCAATTCCCTCTACCGTTGAGCTATAGTAGCTTTTAATTTTATTTTTGAGTAAATTATACGGGTACTGTAGCACTTTAAGCAAAATATAACTTGGCTTTTCCACGCCCAAGTTTTCTAATTCATTGAAATAATGAAAGGTAATGACTTCGCTAATTATTATAGCCTCCAAAATGTTTTTCTAAGCATGTTCAGTTGATTTTGTATCTTATTCACTTCGGATAGAGCTTTTTTTTAAAAAAACATTGATTTAAAATATTTCCTCTCTGTCACTAGTAAAGTTGAGCGAAGTCTTTAGTCCAGACAAGTGGCCATGTGATAACGCATGTTTACTGGATATGCTTATAAAAATAAAATCCCCGAGAGTGCCGACAGAAGTGAAAATCTGAACATATGCTGCCAGAAGTATCGGTAACGGTGTTATTACCATCTCAAAAAATACCCAACGCGCCTATATATGTTTTAAAATTAACAATTATAAGGCAATATTTTTTACATGATGCCCCGTAATAGCCAGTACTAATTTGTTTTTATTAATTTGGACTATATTTATATTTAGTAACAAGAAAATTATCTAATTATTTCATAGGCTTTAATAAATATTACTATTCTACTAACGCCATCTTTTGCTAATTGCGGAACTAATGTCCGATAAATTAGCAATAGATGGCGCTGTTATAATTAAATAGTTATAAAGCGTTCGATGGTGATGACGCGAAATCAATATGGTTTTTCCCTATCTCAAAATTTGCGCAAAGCGCATAAAGAAATTTTCTCTTCGAAAATGTCAAAATTTTGTCGTGCGTTGACTTCAAAGTAGGCAACTATTATTATTATTTTAAAGAGAGAAAAAAATTACCTTTGATTTTTACGCTAATTCTTTTAAATAGATAGATGACCGAAGTTATGATAAAGTTCGAAGTGTCATATATAAATACTGGAAAATTAATTTCCGTTCACTCCAGTCTAGTACCAACAGTTCAGGATATTAAGACATCTTAGGACCGGAAGTTATAGACAAAACAATTTTGCGACCCTTATTTCGTAACGTAGTACTATTTTGCGACAATACTGGCATAATTTGTTCACGGACAGAAAATTAAAGTCACGATCTTGCACAAAACTTTGCTGACAATTTAGGATAAATATATAAATGACTATATGACACTCGGACGTCTGTTCCTGAGGTAGACAACTTAATGCCTGTGTTATAGGTAACAGACACCTGTTATACACATATGTATTTTTTTAGAAATATATTAATGGCTGGTTTAGTGGCTGGTGGTACGGCGGGTCTTCTAAAGACGAGGACCTGACGGAAGGCGCTGCGATCAGTGAGTTAAGATTTCTATATCTAAAACTTTAAAAATAAAACAACAATGGCAACTTTAAAAGACAATATTATTCGCAAAAAAATTAAATAGCCTTAGAAGAAGATGGCAGTGAATTTTGTTGTCTTTGTTAAAAAATAATATTCTCGCCACTAATGAAACTGATTTTATTTGTTTCGTATTGGAAATCAACACAACATAATCGCCTTTAGAAGCAAAGGCCCAGGAAAGAGGAAAATCTGACACCAATGGGGAGGCCTTTGCCCAGCAGTGGGACACATCAGGCTGTTTTAAAAAATCGCCTTCATAAAAAAATATTAAGAAAAATTAAAATAAAGTCATAAAGAGTAAAAATGAAATCTTTTTACAGTGAAACAGTTTGAGAAGGTCATGACAACTTATATTAAATGAAAAAAAACTGTTGGTCATTGGCTTTAGAAATAAGTGAACAAATGTAGGCCTCAATACAGACTTGTCTTTATCTTGAAGCCCTAGGTTCAAACGTAGTCAGCCTATAGAGAAATCCGGCCCTGAATAAGTCATGTGCAAAGTATTAAAAATAAACAGCATGAACAATTATGTGAACTAATGTTATATCATTAAATTTCCTTCAAATCTGGATAACTTTTCTATCAATCATTTCAAACCTTTTTGTGCCATACATTTGCTTTCTGATCAATGAGTACGCATACAAATTAGTATAACCCGATGGTTGCTCTATAAAAAATCTATCAGCGTAATCAATTTCCGAACTGCACACAAAAAAGACCTAATCACGTATGACAGCTGTCAATTGTCAGGTAGCTATACGCGTTTTGACACAACCTGTCAACGAAGCCGCCTATTAATCCGTTTATCATCAATATCATGTTTATAAAAACACCTTCGCAAATAAGGCATTATTTTAGAACAAATTTGGTTAGCATAAAAACAGTTGTAGGAAGCCAACCTTAAAAGATAGACATATACTGTCGCGGACTTTTATTTAGAAATTGTAAAGGAAAATAATTCCGTCATACATGAATTTTACGAAACTTTAACTATTTACGCAGCGCACGCAACGGAAACTCTAAAATGGGAAGAAACCGCCGATTTTGAAACATTCTTCATTGGTGCTCCGCTCCTATTGGTCTTAGCCTGGTGGTATATAGCCTATAGCCTTCCTCGATAAATGGGCTATCTAACGCTGAAAGAATTTTTCAAATCGGGTCTGTACTTCCTGAGATTAGCGCGTTCAAACAAACAAACTCTTCAGCTTTATATATTAGTATAGATATTATGTATAAGCATAATATATATCAATGACACGAACGCTAAAGAAAAGATACATAAGTCTTTAAAAAGTTTTATTCGGTGAATTTATTTTTATCTATGAGTTACAGAAAAATGTCTTATATTTTTTTTTACTTTTACTAAGTCAGTTTTTTTTTTATAATTTAGGTAATGTTAAACCAAAAAGCATTTTAAAAATTTCTTCGATATGGTAAAAAACGATAATGTTTTTAAAGAAAGTCACACTTATTTCGGTCTTATTTAGTGTGTCCAAAAGGACATGTATCCAGGACCGTTAAATATTAATAAAAATCTTATTTAGTGCAATATAAAAAAAAATATTACTTAGTGCTAAGTAATTGGAGAGTATATCTGTATTCTACATTTAATGCAGAAGGCACAATATTAGTTTCAGACAAGAACGTAACTCTCTCTCTCTCTCTCTCTCTCTTGTAATGCTAGAGACGATATTTCGATACCTCCCACGTAAGTTGTTGTAACACCAAATTCTCATCGTAGCTCCTTAACGATTGGACCGATTAAGATGCGTTTACTTTGTTTAAAAACTGACATGATCGAGATAGTTCTTAGCTACTTATTTATAAGATTTTTTTTCAAGCGTGTCAAAATCTTGAACTATTGTTGGTAGCTGCGATAGAGATTTACACGGATCGTCGATTTAACGCAGTTAAAAGGCGTGAGGGATTTCTTTTCCATATTTTAGAATATTTTTTGTAACGAGAGTTTCCTAAAATTTTATATTATTATATCGGAATGATTTTAAAGCCTGATGTTAAAATACAATTTGCCTACAAAAGAAAATATACACAAAACATTCGCTTTTTTTGGTACCTTATGTTTAGCCAGTCTTATACATACACCTCGTGTATAAGCTCCTCTACATCCGGTTGTAGCACCGTACAACAATCAAGTCGTTCTTATGTTATTATAGCCCCATTGTTTATGATCTATCATTACACGGGCCACACGCCACAGCCACAAAACGCATCCCTCAGAATCACTTCGCAGATGTCCATAGATTATATAGGCTGAATGGTTATGTGCCTTTGTCAAAATTAATAAGAAAATGCGAAAATACTTACGAATGTTGCATAAACACTTAGAGAAACTACTAGAACCGATTTCATAGCTCGGTTTGGGATCAATTTGATTTTCGTTGAAGTAGGCACTATAAAAAATAATAAATATGGAATTTATTGCTGTGATATTTTGTTATGCGCACTGAAATGTTGTTCTACAAAGTATTTTCGTTTGTAACAAAAAAAAAAACATTTTATTTTTAGCCAACAGGAGTCAAATGAAAAAAAAATAGGAAAACACTAGATATGACTCTAGAGCTTAATAGCTGAGTCTTTAGAGCCTCAATAGCTCAACGGTACAAGGTATGGACTGAAATCCGCAAGGTACCAGGTTCAAACATTAACCAAAAAGAGAACAACTTTGTTATGAACCTAGTGTAGAATATTTTTATTTTCATAGTTATTTTTCAAACTTATTTAACATAATTAACATAACTTTGCACTAAAAGAAATATTCATGAATTTTTGTTACTGATAGTTGACAGAGATTTAAATATTGCATAAATCAAGTGGAATTACTAAAATGATATATGATAGACTAGTAGTACCCCGCGACTTTGTCCGCGTAAAATTATGTGAAAAAAAAAAAATTTTTTTTTACATTTTAGCGTGATAATATATAGCCAGCCAGCCTTTCTCGATAAATGGGCAATCTAACACTGATAGAATTTTTCAAATCGGACCAGTAGTTCTCGAGATTAGCGCGTCCAAACGAACTCTTCAGTTTTATATATTAATATAAGATTAATCAACTTTGTTGAAACTTGTTACCTTCAAAGAAATACTATCCTCAGCTAAATTGGGATACCATCCAAATTATGTCTTTAGATAGATATAAATACAAAAAACCCTCGGTGTATGTTTAGGCTGGTCTTTTGGCGTAGTGGCCGTGAAAATGCCTTCCGTTTGGGCTTAAGGGTTCGATGAGCCTCTATTCTGAGAGAGATATGAATTAATCTTCTGTTCGTGTCTATGTCAATGAAATTCTCCAAAATAATAGCAACGATCTTATCGATTTTTTTTAACGATTTTCTAGATCAGGGCTCGGTAACCTTTTGAGTTGGAAAGGTCAAAAATAACAATTTACGAAATTTCAAACTTATTAATTAGACACAAAATTTGTCTTACCAACAATAAATTGTAGTGGCATAAATAAAGGTTTTTGAAGAAAAAAAATTATATATTTACTCTTAAGAAAAGTATCACATATATATTTTATTATAAAATGAATAATATTTGCATACTCAACGAAATAGCCGCAACTTAATGTATTTATTGATTCGAAACACATCAAAAGTTTAGAAAGCGAGTGCCAAAGAAAGTTTTGAGAGGCGTTTCATTTAAATTCACATAAATACGCCTTTGCGAACGTTTCAATATTTGCAAAACGGCTTTATGGATTTTATCAACAATTAGGTACGCCTAACATAAAATATTTACTTCTGTATAATATGTTTAGGTTTTTCTCTATTATATGACTGATTTAAAAGAGTTTTATATGTCGTACGTCTTGTTAGAACATATTAGCTACCAAATGGTATATTTAAATGGCGCATCATAAATCTATATCAAGTGTAATAGTGCAATCATAGCGGCCATGCAAATTTCATCTCCACATTGGACCGATCTGTCCATATGTTGGTTCACCGCATTTGAGCTTGTTATTTAATTGAGGAAATGTTTTGTGCGTGCAATAGGATCGCTTTTGATAAGTGCTGGCGATCTCTTAAATTTATGTAAAAAGATGTCGTCCACGTGGTTCGTCCAAAGCACTAATGTAATTATATTTAACCACATCTTTATTTAAATTGAAACGGGAACATTGATAAGAACGCTGGATCAATTATGATCGACAGCTTCCTTTGAAGATAAATCTATTTTATTCGAGTGAGCGTACTATACGAGTATAGTACGTAGATAATTGGGTGATATAATATAATAATTTCGTAATAAAGAGCAACAAGGTTTATATATCTTTAACGTAAATATTAAATATATTTTAGGGTATATAAAGAACATGGGTGGGTTTGTGTACAGTTTCATAGTAGCTGCATTTTTACAGTTTTTTATAGGTTATGCTACATTTGGCTAGACTAGGGAGTTAATACTGGCAGTGAAGCCTCTATAGCGCACGTTCGCGTAAAGGTGGGTTTGGACTAAACAAATTTAAAGATAGAGTTAGAACAAGAGCCTTTGTGTAACTTCACAAAGTTTTGTAGTACTTTGTAGACTTCAAGGTCAAAAATGTACAAACACTTTGAGCTATATTTGGCTCCGGTATTAGAAACCCTACAGAAATTCGCAGAGAAGCAAACGAGTGATAAGCAAATACTTAGTTGGCCTGTAAAGGACTTCTATCTATAAGGGCTTAATAAATAATGGAAAAATATCATTTTATATATCGCACGCGTAATCATAAACTGACCGATTATGTTGTAGGTCTAAAGTGAGTTATCGATACAAGCAGCTTTGTTTCAACGTCCTCTATCTCTGAATTCAAGAATTATTTTGATATCTCCATCCAATACTGAGATAGAGCTATGTTTGTATTTTTGACTAAAATAATCTTTTAGTTAATAAGACCAACAAATAAGAAAATATCATTCAAATAACGTTTAAATATCATTAATACATTTATTTAATATTAAAAATACGTAACTAGTACGCAGTTTGTATCGAATTATAAGCGGAACAAGGCGTAAATGATAAAACTTTTTTGCAATTTCCCAAAAATCAGCTTTTTTGAGTTAGATCAGTTTATGATTAGTAGCTGCATCCCGCGAATTCCTCCGCGTGAATTGAGTGATTTTGTTAGTTTGAGGATTTGTATTTTTTATGTGCCCTAATTATTTTTCTAGAACTAAAGTAGCCTATGTTATTCCTTGTAACATCAGCTATCTGCCAGTAATAGTCCCGTTGAAATCGGCCCAGCCGTTTCGGACATTACCCGAAACAAACAAACAAACAAAGAGACCGACAAAAATGTTTTAATTTGCGTTTTTATTATAGGTGTCGTATATATAGTCTAAAGTAAAAATAAATAAATTTGTTGTTATTAACAAACAGTATATATATATAGATTACTCCATATACTCAAGATGTACTGACTAATAATAAAAAATTTAATTTATTTAATCGCATTTACCTTGTCTAGATTAAATTTTAATGGCTACTTAAAATAAAGAAATATTTATTACGTATAGTAAAATGTTAAATAAAGTACAAATAATGCCAGTTGGATATTTATCTAAGACTATTTAAAATAATCTTGATGTAAATTTCGTCTTATTTTATATAACTGAGAATTTTTAGTTTTTTCAATGCAACATTGACAATTATTGCAACCATGCCTTCACTGACCAGACCAGTTCGCGAATGTGAAATTATTTTCACTTATTTCCGCAAACGATGAACTAGGAACGAAACAGGCTGATGGGATCGTTTTTTTTAACAAAAACAAGTCATACCTCGTATAGGAAACGGCTTCGTCATGATCGTCTCGGTAACCGGCGGCAGGAGCCGCTGCGTCTCCGGAGACATGACACTCGTACACATATTCAATTCATGTTTTTTATGTTCACAGTTATTGTTGACGCCGCCGCGTAAACGCAGCGACGGCCCGTTAACTACGTCCATCTGCGTGTACTATCGAAGCATGACTAACCCACACAGTGATCACAGACCGCAGTACCGCACCGATGCGATGCAGTCTGGCTTAGTCCATCTCGTTTCAACTCACTCACTTATCAGCTGATTCTGTGGAAACTTATGGAATACGAAGGAGATACTGGTATAGTCGTCTCACTTGTGCGTGTGCGCCCGTGTTGCGCAGTAGACTTTAATCAAATAAAATACGCTGGCTGCACTTTTAAAAGTCACGAAATTTTAATCTCAGCGGTTTACGCGTCATTTTTATCGGACACTGCGTGCAATACTGGCCGAATTTTGGGCACTTCGCCATAATATAGAACTGAAATACGTCACTGATGCTGCACGTATTGTACGTGTGCTAGTGCCAAATGCTCTTGTGCGTCACATAAAACTTGCAATCTTTATAGTGTAATCTAATGTAATTAGGACTTTTAGTAACGTTAGAGAATTTT
>JANCMC010024009.1:553159-669792 GCA_024363005.1 Charaxes varanes | reverse complement strand
TGTGCGTCACATAAAACTTGCAATCTTTATAGTGTAATCTAATGTAATTAGGACTTTTAGTAACGTTAGAGAATTTTCATTGCAAAAATGCGAATTTATCTCAATTTTAATTTCAAATCAACGATATATTTTTTTAGACGATGCTGTTTTTTGGATTTCTTGCCGTTACAACGCAATTATAATTTTTACAGCAACTTATTTACATACAAAGATTAAAATAAATTAAAACATGACCAACTAGAAAAAAAGCTTTTGTTACTACAAACGATAAATCAAAGACACGTCGCAGGCATTCCTTTAATAATTCTATAAAAATACGTAATTTCAATAATAATGTTTTTAAATTTATATTTATAAATATAAATACTTATGTATTTCATAATATATTTTAAAACATTCTTAAATATTGTATTGTATAATAATTCATACTATCAAAATTTGATAATATGAATTATAATACAATACATATTATCAGATTTTAATAAAGGAAGAATTATTAATATATTGCCTATTTGTACTTATTTATTGCGTATTTATACAGAGATGGAATGAGCGGTCTCTTTGCGACTATGAGACGTCTTTTATAAAATTGTGATCACCCAGAAAAGACGTCAAAGTTACTGTTTTATAATGCTTTATTCCCAGTTTCCGTTTAAACCTAAAAACGCAGTTAACCGACCGTCACAAAGATCGGCGGCGAAATGAAACTTTGTTTATAAAAGTGGAAAATAAGAGGTTTAGAACGACCATAAATAAAAACTTTGTTATTCCTAATTTACGCTGATGTAATACCATAATCATAAATGTTCACCAGAAAGTGTGAAGAAAGCTTAGTTATTGTTTCAATTATTAATAGTTGGTATTGAGACGATGTGCGCCTGTGGCAGCGATAACATAGTAATGAATACTTCATTCATTACATTACTGGAGCGTTTCAACTACTTAGTAGGTTATGCATCCTTATATTATTTGAAATAGTCACAAAATCGAACAGTAAATTATATTTAAGGTAAGGCTTTCGTCGGTTTTACGTGTTTACTCTCACGTAAACAACCGAATATCGACCAAACTTTGCTCAGTGCTAAGGTTTTTGAACGGCACAAGTTATTTCGACAGTGGCTACGTGACCTATGACTCGTATCTTATCTCCAAAATTTATTTCATCTGTGAAGTCTAAAACAGTTACAAAAAAGAATGTAAATTGAATTTTTGGTTTAAATTTAATTTATCAGTGTTTTTTTTGTAGAGTGGAGCGTTAATGTTCGAAAATTCACGATTAGCATATAATCAACTTCACGTACCTAAATACTAAGATATTAGATTAGAGGTAAGGTGTAAAAACATTTTACATAATGTATTGTAGCTAGGTTGTTCCTCCATCATTCAGAAAACTATAGCCAAACAATACTATTCACATAGATTCGTATTCCTAGGGCCTGCATCATTCTTATTATGGAAGTATGACCGGGAGCGTCTTATAAGGTATAGAAATATCTCAAACCTACTAAAATTTTAAACGCGAAAGTTTGTACATATGAATGTATGTATGTTGGACGCTCTTTCACGGAAAAACTATAGAATGGATTTTAATAAAACTACAATAATAAAGTTTATACATCAGAATAACATATAGCCTATAAATTTTAAAGATATTGTGTGAATTGTATAAAATACATATAATGATAAATGTCAAGTAAGTAGTAGAAAATTCTTCCATCTGCGAGCTATTCTGGCGTACGCTGACAAAACCGTTATAGTTACATGAACATATGTATATAGTGTACGAAGGAAACGAATTTGAAAACCAGTGCTGGGATTGGTCACCCATCTATCACCCATCCGCACTAAGAACTGCTTAACCTAACGATCGAGTCAAATGCCAGCCAGCGATTAAGCTACGACCTCCTCGGTGTTTACGAAATTATAAGGCATATAAAGTATTCGCAGACCTTCTCTTCTGTAAGTATTATTTTCTTCAAGCGCATATTTATTCTATCGTGAAAAGAGCTTTGTGAAATAAATAAAAAAAAATCCGTAAGGCATTTTTATATCAAAGGAAAACTTGATTAACCAAATATCCTAAAACAACTTTCCGCAGCCTTTCTGTTTGCCGAAAATATACTAGTACGAACCGCTAAAGGCCATCTTGAACATTGGATATTTTTTTAACTTATTTGATAAAAACTTTTACAAATTGTCTCAGTACGGGTCGAAAAACTTCATTCTCACGCAATTATACATAGTTCAGAAAAAAAAAAACAAGCTGTCACCCGCGTCTTCGTCCGCGTAAAATAGGGTGAAATAATAGATTCGATTTTTTGTCGCTATTTCTTCTTCTAGTAATAAAGACGCCTGTATAAAATTGGCTGCCTTGCCTGCCTGCCTTTAAAAGATTCATCAAATATGCTTTTGCAGTTTCGAAGAAAAATATTTAGTTGTTCCTTTATTTTTTAAATCCGTGTCTAAGATAGATAAAAGTTTCAAGACCCATTATATTCACTTAATCCAGCCCTTTTGGTTTTTTAAAATAATCGTTTGACTTTTCCTTTGTTTATTCTCTTTTCAAGCTTCCCTGAAATAAAGGCAACAAAGAAAAGTAAACAGAATTTAAATCCGTCATGCGATTTTCGAGATTTAGCGCGACTAAAGAACAACTATTTATTTTTATACAGATTTGGTATGATACAATTGCCGGTATGTTACTTGGCAGGAATCGCTAATCAGACAACAACTTTTGAAGTTATTGAACAAATACGTTTCTAGCGTACCAGATACGGAACCCTTCTATTTATGTGCTACATGCTTTTGGCCATTTTTATTTTACCTAATTTTACGCTGACGAAGTATTTGTATATTTGGTATAAGCTTAGTTAAATATTTTGTTTGAACGTAAAGAAAATTTATTTTTAAATAAAGCCAATTGGATTTTTTTTAATTGGAAGCTAATGGTTACATAATATTTTAATTCTAAACTCAAAACATTATTAATTTAAAGTAAAAATATTGTATAAGCCACTTGCGGGCTAACTTGGCATGCAAAAAAGTAAGTGTATAACATTCTTTGTATTAATGAGAACCAATATCAAAGAACCTAAATATAGGTTTGTTAAGAGAGGTTCTCTAATAAACAGGATAGTTAAGCCGCAATTGTAGGATGGTATGTTTGGCTTGGTAAGCGAGGGTCCATGGGCGACGGTAGGCACTTCGGTGCCTACTGCCTGCTCGTCTGCCCCCTTGTAACATAAAAAAAAAATATATATTTATATTACTGATGTTTTCTAGATTTTTTATTTTGTATATTAATACGTAAAATGACAAATTAAAAGTTTACATTTTTGAAAAGCTTTAAATTTTATCACAAATGTTATGTTAGAAACTATAAAACAAGAGAATAGCGTAAACATAGAATGTCTTCAATAATCTTTCTTTCTTTAAAAAAACCAACTTCGAGTTATCAGAACTAGGCCAAATTGAAACTGGATTACATGGGAAGCACCAGCTTTGAAATAAAAAAGGATCATCAAAATCTGTTCACTCACTCGAAAGTTCTGAGGTAACAATTATTTAAAAAAAAATACAATCGAATTCAGAACCTCCTCCTTTTGTGAAAACTGTTAAAAATTATACATTGCACAAAATAAAAAAAACATACTTTCCGCTTGACTCCTCTTTACGTCTTCTTTATTCTCCTGGATATACTGCATAAAATTATCTTCTACTCCTTTTCCAGAACTCTCCTCTACATAGTCTAGAAGCTTAGATAGGCTTAAATGTAAGGCCACTTGTGCCAATTTCCTCGAATCTGCCTTCTTTAGGAAAACATCCTTAAGATCCGTGAACCATGTTTGATTTTTGTAATCTGTGATCATTGCTATGTGTTTTATTGTGTCGTGGAACTGAAAATATGTGTTTTATTTATTGGATGTCATTTTACAAAAGGTGAATTAATCTATACTAATATATAAAGCTGAAGAGTTTTTTGTTTGTTTGTTTACTTGAGCGCGTTTATCTCAGGAACTACTGGTTTAATCTGAAAAATTATTTCAGTGTCAGATAGCCCTTTTATCGTGGAACGGTATAGGCCATAATATATCATCACTCTAAAATGCCGTTTGGATTCCCTGCTAGGGTGAATCCTCCGCTGAGTATATTTATGTATCTAGGTGTTGCAGTTGTCCATGGGCCTCGGTAATCACTTAGGTGAACCGCCTATCCGTTTGCCCCTTGTTATATATAAAAATAAATCTATGTAGCGTATATTTAAGTTTATTTATATTCTCTTTAGCTGTTTATATATATTTATTATGTATCCGGGAATGAGAGTTGCATTTATAACAATAATCATAATAAATCATTTTATTTCAACCCATTGGATCATTGTGTTAGTAATTATAAGAAACTTAACTTATTATTAGTATGCATGAGAAACTTAACTACTTTGCTTTAATCCGCGAATGAATACGAGGGAAAATCGGTGTAATGCTGCAACCTGCAAGCTACGCCACCGAATCCGCCACCAAAGCACAGCACTACACTGACTTTCCGATGTGCCTCAACGCACGTTTCGCTTCGCGGATGAAGTCGTGGGCAGTAGCTAGTCTTATATCATAATCTGCCTAGCGTTATCCCGGTTAAGTACCAGGGTCTCCTTAGATTGCAGAGGATATAGCAGATGATGCTTAGCAGCTAGTCTTTTATATCAAGATAAATTACTGTAAATTATACTTTCTTTTGCTTTAATGTGCTCTATCATTTATAAGTCAAATTTCATTTTGTTGTCTATGTAAGTTTTTTTAACATAGTAGTTTAAACCTTCATTTGAGATGACACTTTTAACATGATTATTATTGCTAGTGTTTAAGATATATTGTTTGAGTGTTTACTTTGTTGGTGTAACATATTAAAAAAATATATATATAATATATAAATAACTAGCCAACTGCCTCGGCTATGCATCCACATTTAAAATATACATTAACCGAAATAATATTAATTTCATTTCAGGCGACACCCAAAAAACACAAAATCATAAAATTGAGAAGATTCAGTTGCATGCGAGTGTAGTTACTATAAGTTCCTAAATAAGTTTAAATACTTAAAATAGTTTGAGTTTATAAAATAACCAGAGTCAATTGCTGCTTAAAAAAATTATAAGTATATTATAACCTGGCCTATTATTGTATATATATTATTGTCACATTTTCAACTTATGGCTTTGCTTAACAATAACAAGCACATTTAGTTAATAGATTCTTTTGTAAAGATTCATAATATAATAAAAGGTTATTCAATAAAACTTACTTAAAATTTAATATTAATTACAATTCACTTTCATCTACAATAATGAAGCAGATTATCGAATCTGCTAAGTTTTATACTGATGTGTACATGATATTTGTGCACTTACTTAGCATTATAATTTTTTTATGAATAATCTTGACAACTTTTTTATTCTATCACCAATATGGTTTTTTAATTTTAAGTATTTTGAACATACCTTGCATCCTTAAATTGTTGAGGCTCCGATAAAATCATCTCAGAATCTTATTGAAATCTTGAAGTTTAAATATTTTAGTTTATATAATTTTTTTTTAATTTAGTATTTTATAATTTTGTACTAAAAATACTAATCCTCTACTGAGGAACAAAGAATTATAAAAAAAAAATGAAAAATTGTTTCGTTCGTCACCAACTTTATAAAAATGATCCATCCAAAACAAAAGCTTAAACTGAAGGAAAATCTTAGATATAGTATAGATACAGATTGGTAAAAAAATATATAAAACATATTAATAATTAAGTATAATACTTATGCAGTTGTACTTAAACGAACAACATGTTAAAGGTTCTTGCCGTTTTAATAAACTATAAACACGGATACGCGTTCTTAATAATACTTTAGGACAATTTTATCGTATTAATAAGACAATATAGAATCGATATCGATGAATCGGCGAGATAACTAATAGATCTTACTATTAAAAACTCACACACTACCTTTCACTGCACAATAAAGTCTACTGTCACAGAAAAAAATAATTTAAAACTTATGTAATTTTATAGTTTTGACCCGTCATTATCTATAACAAACATACTTCTATCACAAAGATCAATACTATTGTGCACTGTAAACCTATTTTAGTTAATTTTGAAACAAAATATATTTCTTTTTCTGACCTAAACCATAATTATTAGAAATTTAAATAAAAGTACACAAGACCTGGAAACTTAAGACAATGTCAAAATTAATCATCAAATCAATTTTAATGTGTGTCCATGTACTTATGTTGAAAACAGGTAGGTTAGGTTAGCTTAGCCTTCGCGGTTATTATTTCTGTTTAAATCAAATACTCTTTCTTTATATAAATAATACACCCATGTTCAAATTTATCACTTAGGTGTATAAAGCAAATTTTTATAACAATGAGCTTCTTAACTTATGGACATGCAAACGAAATTCAACCTTAGCGTGGCAAACCAATTTTTTGGTCGACTATACATATAATAAACTAGTATGTATATAAAAAAGTATGTACATAAATGAAAAATCAAAAGCTTGGTTCTCTGATGATGCTTACATAATTAGGTACCTATAAAAAGTTTGTTGCTTTGTATTTTACGGTAACCGATTGCTTTCAATGAACGTATTGAGTAGTTCGAATCTAATGGGTCCTTTATCATGGACGTTAATTACAATATATCAGATGGACAGCCCTAGTATCCATTACATCAAAGCCTTAGTTACATAATAGTTGAATTATACAATATGTCTCTTATAGCACAACATGTACAAGGAACGACATGAAATCCGTATGGTGCTCGGTGAGAACTCCGACACCATTGGACTATCGTCGTAGAAATCTAAGTTTTAATTTAGTTTAGTTTTAATCTTAGCTCTAGTAATTAGGCTTTAATATATGCAAATATATGAAACCTTGAAAGGCTCCTTTTAAACTTCTCAGATACTTTTTTTAGTGAAAATCTCTGCAGTGATGTGGCATAAAGGTGCAGCTTTCGGTTCCCAGCAATGCACAGATTTCCCCTAATTTATTCGCAGATGTTAAGCAATGTAATTTAATTTTTTGAACAGCATTTTGTTTATAAAGAGTTAACTGGTTTTAAGTTGGTCTTATGCATATTGCATTCGAACAATAGACGAGATTTAAAAAAAAATATGTCAGACTTGAGACAAAGAGAATTCAGTACGTCAATATTGTAAAGTGGGACGAACAATAGGCTTGTGTTTTCAGGGAAATGTATAAAATTGTGTTTTATTAACAGGTAGACGGAATGGAATTCCAAAAGGATTTATTTTTAATTTAATTTTTTTTATGTTTTTATGGAAACTGTCGTTTATTTTGTCCATACTTACTTCTGATGGCGTAGTGACTCCAACTCAGGGAGACGACATGGCGACGTCGCCAATTATATATCCAAACAATTCATATTGAAATTTAGGACAGGTAACTTACTTGACGACGTTTTCGCGACGTCGCCAAATTAGAAGCGTAGCCACGGTTTCTACTGGCATTTGGCAACCACAGATATCCAAGGCTACGTAGCCAGCGACGTTGCCATGGCGTCTCGGTGAGCTAGGAACCTAAGAATTGCCACTTAATATGTTGTCAGTAGATATTTTTTTATACATGAAGGGCCAAACGGTTCATCGGAGTGACTACCGACGACCATGGACAATTGCAATACCAGAAATCTTTTGATGCCAGATAATCTATCTAGAATATAATATGATCTAGAAAATGGCATAATATGAGATCATACGGCTTCTTGTAGGTTCTTATTTTCAGATCAAGACGCATAGAAACTTTTGTAACATCAATTCGAAGTTACTGAATATTTTAACCAATAAAGAGTCTTTTGTAAGATAACTCATTGAAATAAATATTACTTTAATTTTGACTTAGACCATTAGACTATAGAGGCTCTAAAACCTCCAGTCCTAGACGTTGCATTATGAATGTAGATGATGGAGTCATTTGCTAGGTTCTTGTGACACGAGTCACGTTTCCGGTATTATGCCTATAAAACCATCACGACCCTTACTATGCAAACAATAAGGGCTACATCTCCATACTCGTGACGGAACCGAAAGTGCCCATTGCATTGCTTGAGGATAGAGGGACTTGGGGTAATCCTTTTGTATGATGTATTTTTAATGACATTATACATTTTTTCCTATTCCTATGGTTACACTACATCTTTAATATGATGTAGGGATCATGTTAAATGCATAAGGAAACTAAATATAATATAACTAATTTTCAGCTATTAAATAAAGTGATGGCTGCTTAATGTGAGAATTCAATAGGTCATGAGATCAAACAAAAAAATATCTTGTCTCTGCCTTGCCTCATAAAACTAAGTTTGTTTTAGAGACGCTTATTCTTGTGGCTTCTGGACATGTGTATAATACACAACAAAAGAGTTTTTAAATTATATATGTACTAATATACAAAAATGTATATATACTAAATATTTCAAAATAGTTCTATAATAATTCATATTTTAATACTGTTTCACATTTTGTCTTTTTTTATTATTATTGGACTTGTGTAATTTTTATTCGTTAATTAGATTTGATTGACCATGCTGTATTTGAACGCCGCAGAAACAGTAGAATATGTAAAATATGCATATTTTCCCAAATAAACTTTATCTTAACTTATGGTAACATACAATACAAACGAAGAACGTATTTTAAGTCATACTTATTACCAGATAAGACTAACATCTGGCAAAAAAGATCTCGTATCTATAACTCCAAATCAAATACGTAATAAAATATATCTTATTTCGATTGGTTTTCTTTATGGCCTTCGTACCTTGAGCCCTTACGGCCGATCCAGAAAATGAGTTTTTATTTAGTTATCTACGTGTCTCTGATACACAAGTTATTTATTAAATAAGTTATTTACTCGTTATCTGCTTCCACGTAGTTTCAAAACACGTGAGGCAAGGGCCGTTGGGTGAAGTTTGATACGTTTTCTCTATTATTAGGCTGAAACACTTACTAATTAAATTATTTTGTTACATATCTATACTTAATATATAAAGTTAAAAAGATTTTTTGTTTGCTTGAACGTAATAATCTCTGGAATGACTGGGTCCGATTTGAAAAATTATTTCTGTGTTACAAATCCCATTTACCAAGTCAGGCTATACGTATAACGATGTATATGGATAGGAGGTAGTTTATATTTAATAAACATACGCTAAAACAGATTTTTCGGTAGGGTCCGAATTAGTAGATCTAGAAATCTAAATCTTTGGGGTCTTGACCGCAACGCTTGGCTGGAGGACTTAATCAAAGAATCTGTATTCTTTGTTTTTTTCGTAAAAGAAAATTTTAATACGATCTGGATACATTTCAGATAAAGCCAAATACCCTCTATATTTGACAGTTTCTTCCGTAACTTAGCTCCTTGTCTAACCGTGGTTTCTTAACCACGTTTAAATAACTGCCCTAATAGCCATGTTTCAAGTGCTTCAATGGATATTTGGAAACGATAAGCAGGTTGTACATTTACCTAAAATTTTCAAAATAGAGTTCGTGGAAAAAAAAGGCATCAATACCGAGGTTTTAATAAAAAGGTTTCCTTAAGCTTTTTCAATTACGTTCGGAGCATATTTTATATGTTTACTTTAGGTGAATTATGTTTATTTTCTATATGATGAAAATAATAGCATATCTATGCGAATAAGAGCGAACAAATATTGAAGGTGTACGAGTGTACCTACGTGTTTAGCCTTTATATTTACGCCTCTGCGAAGTACAAGTTGCGGTTAGCGATAATATTTCTAGAAAAAACAATGTCGTGTCATCTATAAATATGTTATTTCTCTACAAATAAGCAAATTCAAAGCAGTGTAACAACATTTTCTCTATTCCTCAATAGATTTTGTTTTTTCTTTTTAATAGCTGGTAGAAGACCAGATAGGGCAAGGAAGAGGTGGCGCGACGATTTGGACTCCTTTGCGGTAAAGTGAAAGAGTGGATTGGGTTGGTTCGAAATAGAGAAGAGTGGTCTTTGCCCAGCAGTGCCATTAGGAGCTAATTAAAAAAATAGCTGGAAACATAATCTTAAAACATATTTTCATTGTTTCTTAAAGTGTCATTATAATATTCTGACCTATGTACAAACTGACCTATCCTATTCAAGCAACAGATTTTAAGGGTACTGGGAAAGGAACGGGGTATTTTTTTTTTCAATTCCCCACCAAACTTATATTTTATCTACATTTTATACATTATTTATCTCTATTGACTATTAGTGCCTCACAAGATCTTTGAAAGTATTTTTAAAAATATTTTAGTTCTATTCACTATGGTTTAATATAAAAAAATATTACTAAATTTTAATTGCTCATAAATGTATTTACGATTTTTTAAGAATTGCCATTGTTGCATCGGAATTAAAGGATGTGTAAGTTTTATATGTAAATATGTGTTTTTATCATCCATAATACTAAGATGTCCACGTTGAAGCATTGCTTCTTACTTTCATTAAATATTCCCCTTTTTTCTATTTGTCTTGTAATGAATTGATTGTTTTTACTTGTATTATTTTAATATTTAATAATGTTCTTCAGAGTGAATTAATATTTCTTTATTATGTTGTTTCTGCTAGTAAAGTTTTATTATTCTCAAGCATTGTAGAATTCATCTTCTTCATGTGCCTCAACGCACGTTTCGCTTCGACACCGAAGCATCATCAGGAGATAAACTCTACAAAGGTTATTCGTAAAGTTATTTACGAACAACCTTTGTAGAGTTTCCCTCGCATTAATTCGCGGATTTAAGCAAAGTAGTTTAGTATTTCATGCATGTCCTGGATTTCCGTAAAGTAACGCCTGTTTCTATCAGTTATTTATATATTAAGTACAGATATAGATTATAGATTGTATGTTCGTTATACTTTCACACCTTAACTTTTGTCATTTGTCTTTGGTACCTTATTTATAAAATAAGGTATTACCATTGACAAATGAAAAAAGTACCAGTCCGAGTAAAAACGTATTTTATATACTTCTAATGATCAACAGACTAAAAGAGATAGAGAATTTTTAAAAAACATGCACGATCATAAAATGTGAAAAGCGTAATAAAAAATGAAATATTCTTAAAGTTTTAAGTATACCGCGGATGTTATTCAAGCTGATTCTTTCTCTGTTCCCAAAGAGCACTAGCAAATAAGTATTCCGTTTTTAAAATCTCTTAAAAAATCTGGTGTCACAATGTTTGTTCCCGATAAACTCTGAAACTGCTGAACCGATTTTGATAGAACTTTGTTGCTATCTGTAATTTAGTCCAGCTTAAAACGCAGGATATTTTTTAACTCAATTCTTTTACACTAATATTATTTATTTAGCAAACCAATATTTCGACAGGACAACGTCTGCCGGGTTCGCTAATTTATTATAATCAAGCTCAATAAGGTTTTATTAATTTGTATTTTTTTTTGTATGTGGCACTTAGTCTTTGTTATTAGTGTATTCCATTATAAGGTATTTCTGAACATACCTTTAGTGGACATAAAATAAAAAATGTTCTATAAAAAGTAACTTCTAAGTGTAAACGCACCCTAATATTATTTCTTCTTTTGACAATATAAACTTTTTTAATGTAACCTTATGACGTTTTCTATAACATTGACAGAATGCGTGCTTCAAATATCCTCAAAGAGAATGTAAACAAAGCCGAATAACGTTTAAAAAAACAGATGCTTCGATTGAAGTTATTATAAAAAAGGAATGGCAAAGCGAAAGCGAAAAGGAAATGAAATGGTCACGGAATGGAAACGGGAAATAATGTTATAGAATAATAGAATGAAGTAGATAGATAGATAGATAAATACTTTATTGCACACAAAAGACAAAAATTATTAAAAGTACATTTCATTTTAAAAAATAATAATAATAGTAATAAAGAAAAAAAAAAAAAAGAAAACACAAAACCATTGCGGTGCAAAGGCGGTCTTATTGTTATTAGCAATCTCTTACAGACAACCTCATGGAAAGAGACACTGGACGTGAGAGCGGGATGGTGCAATATAATAAACTTACTGGACCGATTTGAAAAATTCTTTCACCATTAGAATCCTAAACTATCCCAGATGAACATAGGCAATAGAGTATTTTCAATAAAGTTAGAGGTCCGTATGAAAATTTCGATAATGTAAATATCCGCGTGAATAAGCCAGGGCGAGCCGCTAGATTCCTATAAAATGCTTGACATTTCTCTACTTTTCACTTTGTTAATATGCATTCCTGAACTTTAGTGCTATCATTAAAAAAGTTAGAAATAGTTTTACAGTTTTAAAAACTTTTACTAGCATAAATATTGATACATTTATTACAGATTATAAGGGTGCATTGTGTAATTTCTGAAGATTAATTTTTTTTTTACATTGGATTACTAAACACCCGTGATCGAAATATTGAAATCAAATCAAAATATGTTTTATTCAAATAGACTTTTACAAACCATTTCGTATCATCAAATATTTTAAAAGCTACCGCTGATCCTAGATCGGTTGGAGAAATCCTGATCGATTCGTTGCATAGATGGACGGCAAATTTATACCCAGCAGTGGGCTATTGAAGTCTGATAGCACTATTAGTAGTGACAGGAAATACATAACCAATCGTAGAGAGCAATTTGCTGTTCATTTTACAGTCGCTTACACACCACTTCCTCTTGTTGAAGATAAATACGTTTGCAATCATTATTATTCAACGCGATGGAACCTAAACGTCGGCTATGAGCGAAATAATAGTCATACTGGGTAAATAGTTATAATATTCCTTTAAAAGTAACTTTCAATATGGATCACAACTAAAACGTTGGATCATATTAATGTATCATAGTAACGGATCAAATACTGACTTCAGCTCGCGGTATGTCACTTTTACTCTAGGCTTCGTGACAAGAATATTTGTCTGAATGAAACTGGAATTTTCTTTTCTGTATGCATAAAAAGGTTTTGATCGCAGGGCGGAGGAGTCAAACCTGTATTCAAGAGAATTCTCTTGAATACAGCTCAAACAATTTTCCAATGAGCTAAGTAGACCAGTATCAGTGTACATTTAATTTTACATTGAGCGCAATAAAACTTCAAAACAGAACGAAACAAAAAGAACTTATGAATAAAAGAAAAAAACTCATTATATTCAAATCTGTTTCTAAACTTCAGTCAGAAAAAGCAATTTGTTCACTCAAATTGCATAACACGCTTCGACAAATCAATTCAACAAACAACGCAGGCAATCTCATATCGAACAGGTGCTTCCCATTATCTTACATTCGGTATTATTATTTATTTAACGTGACTAACAATTTAAATGGGACCACCTGACCTAAACAATTAACACTATTTATATTTTGCTTTTAAACGGTTTCTTCCACTTTTCATAAAGAAAATATCTCCATGAAAGTGTGTACTAAACTACAAAAATACAAGTTTTAATTAAGTTCATTTATTTTCTCCTATATTTTGAATAATTAGTTTTAATAACAATATTGACATCAATGTCAACTAGACATCAAGATGATCATTGTTATCAGCATTGATGTCATTATCAACATAGACGTAAACTTTTATATGAATAGCACCGACATCAGAATAGATATTGACATAGATATTGCCTTTGACATAAACTGCAACATCAACAAAAACCCTTATCAACATTAACACCTTCCTCTTACATATATAATGTAGAAACCCATGATTCTCAGAATGTTTTTTTTTTTAAATTTCATAGATAATTGAAATAAGAAAAACAATATTGTAATTGATAAAAATTTAAGTCATGATGATTTATCTGTGATAAAGCAAATTTTCGTTATCTAATATTGTAAAATACGGCATCTGTTTATTGCAGTACGATATAATATAAACGTAGAAACAAAACCTATGAGTAATTAACTGTGCCCGTAACTTCGTCCGCGTAAAATTAGATAAAAGAAAATAGATTCAATTTTAGCGTGATAATATATAGCCTATAATAATCTTCCTCGATAAATGGGCTATCTAACAATGAAAGAATTTTTCAAATCCGACCAGTAGTTCCTGAGTTTAGCGCGTTTAAACATACAGACTCTTCAGCTTTATATATTAGTATAGATTGATAAATTAATTATACTAAAGGTACTAGTAAATATGTTTCTAAGAATCTCTTAAGTCAAAGTTTATATTAGTGGCCCATTTTTGTTATTCCTAACAAATTGTTCATATTTTAATTATATTTAGAATGCATAAAATACTAAACTACTTTGCTCAAATCCGCGAATGAATACGAGGGAAAATCGGCGCAATGCTGTAACCCGAAAGCTACACCATTGAATCCGCCACCAAAGCACAGCACTACACTGACTTGAACTCAGTGATAGTTATAATATTGAGGAATGTTTTGCAGATCCCTAATTATTTAGCTGAAAGCTAGTAATCCTATGTTATTTCTTGTAAAATGAGTTATCTACCAGCGAAAGTCCTGTTCAAAACGGTCCCCGAGCGCTTCAGAAATTAACAGGAACAAATAAACAGATAGACAAACAATTTAATTGTGACAATACGGGGTTAAATCCCAGGTTTGGTTGTAATACACACTGATCACTACTAGCAGAAACTGCGTTAGTTTGTTTGTTTGTTTGAACGCGCTAATCTCAGGAAGTACAGATTCGATTTGAAAAATTCGTTCAGTGTTAGATAGATCATTTATCGAGGAAGGCTATAGGCTATATATGATTATGCTAAGTCCAATAGGAGCGGAGCACCAATGAAGAATATTTCAAACTCGGCGGTTCTTTTTCCCATCTGAGAGCTTCCACTGCGTGCGCTGGCAGATGTCCATGGGCGCCGGTCGGCACTTCGGTGCCTGCTGCCTGCTCGTCTGCCCCCTTGTAACATAAAAAAAAAGATCTCGGCTGGGCTATTGACGGACCCGTTCTACTCTCATTAAAAACATGACACACATACTTATATAAACCTCTATTGATATTTAAACTTACTTAGTCTCTGAGTGAAAACTTTGAGAGCCTGATCCCGTTGGGATATTGTTGCTCCCAATCCTGACACAAGCTTTTCTAACAAATATTTTACTTTCCCATTTTGATCTTAAACATATCCCTCAGAAATGCTAGTCATAACGATATTTTGACGTGATCTTGAAATTTTACCCTCATGTAAGCAAAGAAGTGTCACGTCAAGAATCATGTTTTAAAATGAATACTGAGAATACCTAAAAATATTTTAAGTATAATATTGTTTTCCATCCAATTAAATGTAAGCAATATACTATACTAGCGCTGCTAATATAGGAACCGGGTATAGCACGGATTTTAGTCCATCCCTTCTGTCGTAGAGTCATGGAGGCTTTACTTATTTGCATATATAATTGTTAACGCTGTCTCTTAGACTACTTAAAAAGTTTTGACTTAAAGATACGGGCATGGGCGGCGTTTTACATTGATGTCGTCGTAACTCCTTCTCTAACATCTGTGGCTTGCCACTTAGCTGGGGATTTAGATACACACTGTACTAGATTGCAGTTTAAACTTGTACTATGTTACCGAAGTGGGTCGGATTATCAAAACAAAACACCTTTATGGGACAAAAATTTATTATAGACACTGAAATGCAAAATAAATCAAGGGCCAGCAACGCATATTGAGGCTGTCTGTTAATATTGTTTGTCCATGAGCATCAATAGTCACACTGGTAATTAGAATCCTGAAGGCTTTTCTCTGTACATAAATATTTAAAACAACCGTTGTTTTAGGGAATATAATACAAGTGGGCTCTTAGATTAAATCATTAGTCTAAAAGTCAAAGGAAAACACAACATTTTGGGACTAATTATACTTTCCCGTCGGCCTGATGAGTTTGGGAACATTCTTTTGCGCACAGCTTTGTTTCCGAACATAAATTACTTATAAAAATGTTATTACTTCTGAACCAGATGTGATTGGATTACAGTGATAAGATGGAATTATTATCCTTATTAAATAACAGCTGTTTTTATTATCATCTTATATTGGTTTGGACTGGGATCGTCCCACGTTTGGGCAAAGGCATTTCTTCGATCATTCCATGAATGTTCTGGACATTCTCAGACCAGTATGGTAAAAATGAATCCAAGTTGTCCCAACAGGTCCGTCAGATTCTAAAAAAAATATAGCTATGCGGATCTAATCATATTTTTAAGGAGGTCGTAGTGGCCAGCATTTGACTCAATCTCTAGGGTAAGCAACACTTGCAGTAGGGTGATAGATGGGTGACCCATTCTAGCACTGCTTTTTCAAATATTCGATATTCTCCGTGTTTCGGAAGCTACGTAAAACGGTGGGTCCGGATTAATAGCACTGAGTTATTTGGGGGATTGTAGAGAGTATGAGCATTCCGGTGATGACGTCTGATGGCAGTCGGTCATCTTAACTCGCCCTACAGCCACATCCTTCGAAATTAAACGGACCCTAGCACTAGACCGGGATAACGCCTGGGAGAAGGTGTTAATCAAATTTTCTTCCTCACGGAGAACTGACTTTTGACTGGCCCGTTGGCGCAGCTTCCGTCATTAAATTATTTATAGAGACTTATATGTACACACGTATATTTACAAAAAACAACACATTAAAATAAAAGGTAAAAGTAAATGAAATTATATATAAAAGAAAATTACACAACTAAAACTGGAAAATTGATACGGCGTTTTTTTCTGGCCTAAAGTCAAATCCGTCTGTGAAAAAAAAAAGAATTTCCGATCACGTCTTAATAAAAACAATCTATAATCGACGCGACCGGCCAATTCGTTTTGATGACATCTAAGTATTTATATACATGTTCGTATGTGTCACTTCATCTACCATCGCTCATAGACGACTGCACATCTCGACAGCTCGCTGAAGCACAACCAGATACCTTCGAATATTAAAGTGCTACTAACAACTGAAATGAAAGAGAGGGTATTAAAATAAATAATTATATTTACAACTGCTACAAAAGAGGCGTCGTTATTTCCATTCGTCATTGACAAGACTTCGGGGCACAACAAAACGCAACCCCTTTTTGTTATAGAATTAGTTGAGCCTTCGGTTAAAGCGACTTTAACTGTTGAACTTCGACCGTTTCTTGTTACAGCTGTACTTTATTCGCGTTTGAGCGCCTATTGGAGATAAGCGGCCATCTTGCGGTTTTATTGTAATCCAGTGTTTTATTACCGACACTGAATGCATTCGTACGTAGTCTCTTCTTTAGTAAGAGTTCGATTAATCATTATTTTTTTCAGCTTATATGCAAGCATTGAATTCTTTTGTGTAAGTAGTATCTTCAATATACAAACTGTTATCTTTTTTACGTGACATAGGCTTGTCCCTTATTCATCTGACTATAAGAGTCTAACTACACTCATCGATAGTTGCTCCATCAGAACTACATGTGCTTAAAAAATTAGTACGCTCTTGTCCTAATATCTCCTAGGTCATATCGATTCCACAACATCAAAGGTCCCACCAGGGCATTTTAGGAGGTGGGAAAGTCATATGGTCAAATATACAAGAAATCTTATCATTAAGAAAACTTCCATTACTCATTTCGACTTCTTTATTTGAAATTTCAATGTTTAGGATAAGGGTAAATCAATATCATCCATATAAAAGCCACAATCAGACTCTTTGATTCTATTGACTTCTAATAGAAGATATACAATATTCTTGGGTGACTGTGACATGGGTTAAATAAAAGACAGCCACAACGGCACAACACACCGTCAAAGAGAAACGTGTCTGTACTGCTAATACTTTACTTTAAATTCAGTACCGCAGCATCAGACTGTAATAGTTGGGGAAAGACGACCCTAGTGCTTAAGTTTACTTAGCATGCATGGAATTGTTTATAAAGTACAAACCGTCATTGTAGCTAGCATAACTTCTACGGCGTTACTTTCTGTCTTTAGGATTTTAATCGAATAAAATTTTGCAAAAAAGCCACTCTTTACAATTGTTTTTTTAAATATGCTTCGCATTCTGGTTTTCTCACCAACTAGTAGTAAAACTAAATTATTTAATGGAAGCTGGTGAAAAATACATTACAGTACTTAATTACAATAGATACACGCCAATAAAAACCGTGTTAAAATCAGTGTATTTCGGAAAACATTACGACACATAATTTCGTGTTATAGGAGGTGGAAAGTAGAGCTCTTGTCTTCATAAAGGCTTCTATTTAGTTCGATGTTTTGACAAATTCTGTCTGTGATAGCGCTCACGCTCTGACGTTGTGCAGTAATCCTAAAATTTTACGGGTTTCTAGAGAAACTGACGATATTGCTAAAGTCTTATGCTATATCGATAGAGTCGATATCTTGTAGTAACGTTTGTGCCTTACTTGAACACCGTATTTAAGAAAAAAATCACATATATCCAGTCGTGTAATAAGCGTTAAGGAACTTATTTAAGAAACTCTATTAGCTTCCCACCTAAAGCTGGTGCAGCTTTAATAAAGTTGAAAAGCTCGTTAAGGTGGTAATATCGTCGCCGTTCTTTGTGGCTTGGTCATTTATACACATTGCACAATGCAAGCCCGCTCTTACTTAGATAGAAATAACATGACCGTATTATTTGGAAATAATGTATTTATTAATGCCCATCAAAAGGCAGGGTCACTGCCACTGCGCGAACGGGCCAGCCAAAGCAGCAAGAGCTTTATCACAGACCAATTTCGTCCCCGTAAAATTAGCTAAAAATAATAAATTGAATTTTAACGTGATGATATATAGCTATATAGATAGCCTATAGCTTTCCTCGATAAATGGCCTATCTAGCGCAGAACTAATTTTTCAAGTCAGACTTTTAGTTTCTGAGATTACAGAGTTCAAGTAAACAAACAAACAGACAAACTCTTTAGCCTAATATATTAGTATAGATTTTTGGATAAACGGTGATCTTACTAGATAATAAAAATACTTTAAATTGATCAAAAATACACAACTGTCTTAAACTAAAAATGACATTTAAAATACTTTTTGTATTAAGCAAACACAATTCGTATTCTGGTTTCCTATGCCGTTGACGGAATTTTCACTGCTCAGTAGTCGAACCTAGTACTTTACGAGTTGATATTTGGCAGCGCCATCCCAAAGATGGCAGCAGTACTCCATACATGACCGAACTTGAGCTTTATATAATAAAAGAAGCTGATCAGGTGTGAAGTACCGCTTTACTTTGTTGAGAATGCCAAGTTTCTTGGCGGCCATTTTATCTTTAGCTTCGATGGATTTTCCAAAGTTTAGAGTGGAGGATATGTTAAGACCAAGGAGCTCAATGTTTTATTATATAAACTGTAAATGTTTTATTAAGGAAATAAATAGGCTTTATTATTAATATTATTATATAATTATAAATTATACTTTCTTTTGCTTTAATTGTTTCTATCATTAATAAGTTAACTTTTATTTTGTTGTCTATATATTTTTTTTAACATACCAGTTTATTATATATTATTAAATAACAAAGTGTCACCTCAATTATGCCTACAATTGAGGTGACACTTTAACATGATTGTTATTGCTAGTTTATATTTGTAAAACACACATTACACCGCATTCTTTGTGTTCAGTTCTTTTTATTCTAGTTATTTAAATTATTTTTATTGAATTTAAAATGTGCTTTAATCTATAATCGATATTATGGCAACGGAAGTTTTGTCGATACTGCTAAATCACTTTTTGCGCCGACCGTACTTGTTTCCTTGGATGTTTTTGTCATCCTTCCTTTCATCCGCCGCCGTTCTCTTTGTACTTTTTTTTCCTCTTTGGATGTTGTATTTGTGCTTGTTTTTTTTTTAGTCTGAGCAAAAAAGAGATTATTGTTCATCACAAACAGAACTTGCTAACAGGAATAAGTTAGAACAATGCTAAGAGGAAGGCGGCCTTATCGCTTATAAGCGAATTGTTACAGTCAAAAATTGATGAAAAGGGATTAGAGCAAACTAAAAATGACCACCGCTTATATAAAAGGTTTCCGTATCTGATACGCTATTGTCTTATTTCAGGTATCAGATTGTATGCAGACTCTTTTCCGAGGAAACTCATTGGGCAGCAAAATTATGGCGTTCTGTTTCAAAATATACGGCTACAATTATTTGCAAAATTTGCTAGAACCCCTAATAACTTCGTTGTTGGATCAAGCCGAATTGAATCCCGAATTAAGCTTTGAAGTGGACCCTGCTAGGTACGACAATTAAGATAGATATAATTCCATATAAAATAAATAAATAAATACATAGGACTATAGGACACACGGACGTCTGTTCCTCATGCAACAGACGCCAGCTATACAGAATATTTTTTTTAGAAATATGTAAATTTTATTTTATGTTATATATTTAAATACATACATATAGATGTATTTAAATATATAAACATACATATAGATCGAACACACAACCCACGGAGCGATAGGCAGGGTCACTGCCAACAGCGCCAATGGGCCGGTCATGCATTTCATTGCTGAGCAATATACAAATTTACAAATATCAAATATACAATTTTTTCAAATAAATAGATAGAATTGGTACATTTAGAATAATATCTATACGACTTATGTGTACCGTATTCGTAAATTGTGTTTAAAAAAAACTTAAATTTTGTGTTTATTTCACTGCTTCGTCTAGTGGGGGCGTTGCCTCGCTAGAGCAGTTGCACAAATAATGGATTAAAACAATTTGCTGTGTCTCAAAAGTGTTCCAAAAATATTTATTCAAATAAACATTTTTCAACTTTTTCATTTTATTTTAATTTTTCACTTAGCTAACGTAACCAGGTTAAGTACGTAGTTGGTTTATACTGAAAATATTTTTTTAAATCGGATTATATACTTTTTCTCTGCCCACAAATTTAAAAGCGTCGGTTATTAAGTGGACCTTTCCTTTTATGAATAAAATATTGCATATCTTCGGCGGCAAACGCAATACATTAGTGGTAATAGATCAAAAAAGGTGGTAACTAAGGTAGAATTAATATTTAAAAACACAAAATTACATAGTTCTCACGAGAAAGAAAATAAGAGACCAGAAGAATATTTAGATACACTTAAACAGAAACTATTGTTAAAATCACACAGATTGGCGCGATATAAAAAAATATTACAAAGAAAAGAAAATAATAAGCTATTTAGTATAAACGAAAAATTATTTTATAGATCACTAAATAATGAAGTACAGGAAACAAATAGGAACAACGATGAACAGATACCAGAAAGTTGTGAGCTCAAAAACTACTGGGCCGGAATTTGGGAAAAAAATAATAGTCATCATGCAGCAGAATGGATTAAAGAAGAAACTAAAGATTAGGCGGATATTGATCAGATGGATTTTACAGATATTAGTTTACAGGATTTAAGAGAGGTAACAAAAAAGCTAAAAAATTTTTTTTTATGTTATAGTTTATATGTAATTTTAATGAATTATAAATGATTTAATTTTAACACAATATTTAAATTCCTTGATCTATTTGCACACTAAAATTATAGTTGAGTGTATTGGAATTAATTACTATATAACATCATTTGTACCACATTCTTGCAAATAAAGATATGATTATATTTATAAAATACTTATGGCTAAAAACTTGTTTGCAAAATACTTTATGTCTTAACAGGTTAAATTTATAAGTTTTCCTGTTAAGACATAACGTATTTTGCAACTTTTATCGAAGTGGTTAAATAGTGAGGTCAAAGTTGAGGACGAAACGTGCGCTTAATATATATGCTGCTTAGGAAATCAGCATCTCTAAGAAAATAATCATGTGAATATCTGCATTTCCAAGAATATTCTCATTAAATAGTTGTCTTGCTGATTAATATTGATTAATTATTAGGCACGTTTTAGATTTGTGCGCGTGTATGAATTAATTTTGAGTCTAAGGCCTTTTTTACTTAACACGTTTAAGTCCAGAAGGCTTTGTACAATAACGAAATGATAATTAATTGAATTTAGTTAATCTTTCAGTAGGTTTTACTTTTATAAAACCTACTGAAAGGTTAACTAACTTATCTTTAGATAAGATTATGATATACGATGAAATTCTCATAAAAGAGATAAATATTATGCTTCTCTTTGAAAAATCGTCAAAACGATTTGCTCTTTGAAATAATAGGTGATTCGTACATGTGCAGTATTTCCACGCATACAGGATTATACCAAATACCACAGAGTAAAATAAAAAACAAGGTATAAATAAAATTGCATGCAATGTTCATAAAAAAAAAGATAAGTGTAGTCTTTGTTTATAGTTACTCTATTATTATAAATAATCGTGGGTTTTGACCAATTGATCAATGGCTTTGTTTTTTACTAGACAAGTGTTTCATTCTAGTAGCTTATGCAAATCACTAAGAACCTAAAAATGATCCTTAATTAAACTTCCATCAGTCAGTTATATAATTTTATTTATACGTAACGTAAATCTGCATTATAGCTAATAAAATTTTAAATAAAAACTAGAGAAAAATATTTTTTTGGATGATGATGAAGTTTAAAATTTTTCAAAAATAGGTTAATTTTTATATGTGAATGTCGGTATAAAAGAATTAAGTTCATATATATTCAAATGAAGCTTCCCAAGTGATTCATGTCCACCATTGATGTATGTTTCTGTATTATAAAATCCATTACAGCGGAGGCGCGATTAAATTCAATCTAAACTGGAAGTAAATCTTCTGTGCATATTAAATAAATGTCGGAGAGGCCGTTTCATAGATTTATGTCGAACATGATTTAATGTATATACGAATGATTTTGTAAGACCACCTTTTTTTATTTGTAGATATAGATAAAATAATTGCCACCTATACCATGAGATGGTCGTAAGATTATTGCCAACACATTTATTGTATAGATATAATCTTTGCTCGTATCTTCGAAAAGAAAAAATCAACGTAAAACTTAATCCAAAGCACCGTCGACAACAGATTCATACATAAAACATTACGCTTACTTACTTTGCTTACAAACTTAACAAAAAAAAAACAACGTAAAACAATTCTTAGCGCCCTCAAACTAGATGTATACGTAAGGCCTTTGCTTGCGAACTAATAAAAAAAAAAGCAGGCACGCTATAAGCGCTACAGCGCGTAAATGTAGCATCAATATCGAGCTGGAAGATACGCTCGGAGGGCAATAACTATTTGTAGGTATAGAAAATATCATTTCTACCGATAAAAGAATACAAGGAGGGCTAATAGGTATCGCCAACAAAAGTAATGTATCAGATAAAATCTTTTCGACATCTTTCAAATTATTTTAATACATATATCAGCAGTGGGTATCTGGCCTTAGTGCAATGTCAAGTTCACGATTTGTCAGATGGCCAAAGATTTAGCATAATAGTGAGATAATCTTATTGATTATGTAACAGCATCCACGAAGAAACGGCTAATCTATGCATCGTATGAATTATTCATTTATTTTGTGATTCAATGTGGACATGCATTTTTAAGTTGAAATCAGTCGATTGACTTTTCGACTCCATGTTTGAAAGTGTCACGTAAACACGTATACCCTATTCATTTAGTCTTGAGACAAAAGGAGAACAAAGATACCAGTGTTTCCAAACGCTTAATTAAGGTTTGTCACTCATTTTGTCTGTTTGGTAACAGTAAAATGAAACAAATACACAAAAAACTTAACACAACATCTAAGAACAAATTAAACCGTGTAATAACAAGATATAACACAAATACTAAAGAACTTGCACACTTGTATTGACAAGTTGACAGAGAATACAAAGTTTAAGCATCTTAGCAATTTTAGGCACTATTTTATCAAGTTATTTAAAAAGTTCGTAAAAATTAATATAAGGATTAAAAATAATTAAAAAACCAATAAATATATTATGACTGCATTTTTTTGGTTGGAATCATTAGAATATTTGTAAATTCTATAATTTTTCTGGCACATTAATTTTTTGTCCAACTTTAAGATGATGACACATATAATAACCTTTATTATCGTTTACCTTTTGTCTCAATAGAAAACGAATAGGATATAAGTATATAATTATGTTAAAATAATTTGAATTAAACATATCTAGATAGGCAAACGCCTCGATACTCAGACCTCAAACTGTACTTTAAAAAAAACTAAGAATGCTAAACATGACAAATAGTAATTGACTCAAAGGATAATAGACCTTCAAACGTACGAAAATCGAAGGATTTTAATAACATCCATGTTAACGCCAGAACAAGAGAAAACGTATTGCCAAAGACCACTTCATCACAGGTTGAATAAATGTTAGAAGCATAAATATACTATTATTGGTTAAACATAATTTTGTAAGAGGGCTTTGGACGTGTCATTATTATCTCTGGTACTTATTGTCTTTGAGTTCGACCGCCATTATAGAGTCATTAAAATCATTGTTAATAAACTACCACGAAGCGATATAACGTGATATTTAACTCGAAGGAATTAAAATTAACTTGGATAATATAACGGTCCAATAAATATTAGTAGAGTTTGCAATGCCGTAAATACGATACAAACTGACTATTGTTAAAATTCTTCCCGGCGTTTAACGCGTTTTAGTCCATAAATTGCGAATGGTAAATGCGGTTTTAAAGTTTTTAATTTTTTTTTATTTCCATTGTGCTTTCTTCTTCTTTATCTGTTCCCTCATTACTGAGGATCGTGATCACAAGATCCACTTTGTTGGACAATCCGTCTCCATTGGTCCCGGTTTGAAACAAAACTTTAAAACTATTTAACTTTTAAACTATTTAACCCGGTTTCAAACTTGAAATCACCGCCTGGTAGAACTGATTAGAGGAGGTGGCATCCTTGATCTGGTCGGACTAACGGGTTGGCGAACGACCACGAGGCCTTTTACCCTCAGTGTTACCAACAAAGACCAGATTTTCAAGATTGTCACCTCCTCTTCGCATAATGTGGCCGAAGTACACAGTGCTTTAGTTTAACAATTATTAATTCCCCTTTTGACGATAAAGTATATGAAAGTAAAGTGTCAAGCTATTAATTAGAAAATTCCTTTTTAAGCCTCATATTGATTTAAGCTATTCTATCATCTAATAAATGTTCTACTTTAGCTTAGAGCAGAAGTTGGAAACCTTTTGGCAGTCAAGGGCCACTTCGTTAAAAAATTAGATGCAGGCGGGCCACGTTGTCAACATTTATTGTCTAGTTGTCAATTTGTGCAGTAGATATTATAGGCGATATTAAAAATGCTGAATTTTAGTAAATCACAATAAAATTTTACACACTTGTAATGCAATTATTTATCTATTCAAAAGAACTACATTGCTATTTATAGAACAGTCGCGGGCCGTAAAGAGAGGGATCGTGGGTCACTTGCGGCCCGCGGAACACGCATTGCCTACCTCTGGTTTAGAGTCCTTAAAAGTCTATCTTAATATCTTACATTATTATATCTACATAGGATTTAATTATTTCACTTTTGTCCAAAAATAAAAGAGATTTCTATTTTCTCCTTATATCGCGTCGTGATGTCCGTTTCTCGCAACTGAAATATTATTTTAATGCTGGGAGTGTTCTTAACGATTTTACTTCCAAGTTTCGTCAGTAATGCTGTGTTTCGTGAGTAACGACTTAGATAAGCTTAAATGTGGGTCTGTCTGTAAATTATAACTAACCTCGCCTTGCCATAATATTAAGAAGTATTCATATAACTTGAACAGATACTTTGGACAGTACAGTAACACAACTAACATTGAACTATAGTCCGGCAACTTCATCCACGTGATTTAAAAATCTTTTAATTTACATTTCTTTACAACATCCTTATAGTGGAAACTTTATTGACTTATGAACTATTATTATATGTATAATATCTATATATTTTTAAGTATGTTGTTTGTTTTCCAAACATTAATAAAATAAAATAAAATGTCTTGTGATTTCTATGATTAATCTTGATTGCTTATTTTATTTAGATGCGTATTCTTCTAGTAAAACTTCGAATTCTTTAAAAATTCTAAAAGCAACTTAGGTATTAAACATTCATTTGGCGTTTTTATCTTACAACTCTCAACAATTCACAACTTTTAACGGACTTTTTAGCAGTCTCCGTTCTTTCGTAAATCGGTATGAGGTATTTGTACAAATATTTCTGGATAGTGAGTTTAAATAAAGTAATTTACTTTTTATATCTCAATATGTTAGGGAATCGTGTTGTAACTTAGTATTGGAATTTCAATAAACATGCAGCGCGTCTCTTGCGTACCAGAAATAGCTGGCGCGACTTAATAATGCAAATGAATTCGTTCAATTCTGTGCCCGTTGGGATGAATGCGCAGTCTAATATGGCGTCTTAAAATGGTGCCATTCATATTTACGATAAGCTGAAGGCCGCGACTTCGTTTACATTAAAATGTTAAGGGAACAGAAAAATTATAAACATAATATTAAATCAATAATATGCTGAGGGAAGTGAAAGGAGATTAACGTCTAAAACTCTGAGATCAGCCTCAACTATTACGGAAATATTTTTCTTATCATTTTGTATTATAGTTATATTCTTGGAATCGCAAACTAAAGAAATATAGTCTATAAAAAATATACTCCTCATTAAAAAAATCTGAACACCTTGCAAGTTTATATTTGTAAGGATTATCAGAAAAATGTGTATATTTAGGAATATATGTCAAAAAAAAACATCTATATACATACTTGAAATATGTAAATTTGTAAAATAAATATGACGTTATACAAGAATGTAGATGAAATACCGCGTCGCTTCCCTACCAGAAAAGTTAATAAATTGAATTTGCCTATATCAAAACTAAAGTTGCACTGTGAGAGCCCATATGTCAAATCAATTAAAATTTACAATCGAAATCGAACATATACGAAATATAAATGATCTGAATATGTTTATTCGAGAATTAAAATAATATTTAATTGAATATTCCTTTTACAACCTAGAAGAATATTTTAATGTAATTTAATCTTTTAGAAGCATCGGTTTCACTATGTGACTAGAAATTATATGTTCCACAGTAGGTGCAAGCCGATAGCTTTTAGGAAATACCGGTCTCCTTTATGATAAATAATTATAAAGATGAGCACGTTCGTTTTACTATTATTTTTTATTTTATCTTTTGGGCTGTATGGCTGTGTTATCTTTGCCTTATAAACATCGAACAAACGTAAAATACCAAAATTGGCAGTAAAACAAATTGCCTGATTCCTATTTTTTTAAACTACGAGTCAGGTAGCTGTTGTTTTTGCACTCATCCAGCAATTGGTCGTTATCTGCATCCCGACAACTATTTACTATTATCATGGTGTACGATAAAATTATCACGAATGAAAAAGCCGTGGTGTAACATTTTTTTTTAATTATTTAGATGTAAAATAGAGATATTATTATTTAATGTAATATACTAGCTGTAACGCGTAAATTTGTTAAATTAAAATAAGAACAAGCCTATCTCTCAATTTGAGTCAAATTACACATAAAAGCCTTTTTAATGAATATCAGTTGACTTGGTAACGAGTTCACTAGGAGTGTGTTATACGTATAACACAAATCCTATAGGATATATATCCTATACTCATACGAATAAAGTGCTAAAAACGTTCGTACTTGCAAGTAAACGTGAATAAAATTTCACAATCGGCACTGAACTTTCCATTCCGTACACTTAAGCGCAAGGTCAGAGATTATTTTAAATTATTATAAAGCTCATTACACGGCCGAAGATCGTTTAAGAGATAAAGAAAACGGATTTAATCGTTGTGGAAATTTTAAATTTTAACCGTTAATTCGAAATTGATTTTGAAATTAATGATAAAATCTTAAAATATTATTAATATAAATGATTTTTCGATAACAGCGCTTTCGTTTCGCGTGCATTTATTTTATGCTTACCATTTGAAGAATCTTACTATTACTGGCACTATAGAAAAATCCGCTCAGTCTACTAACTTTAAAGTACCTCTTTGCTAAAGTTCGCGTTAGGTGGTATTTTAGAACTATTTTAATAAATCTAATACCGAAAATTTTACCTCGTTATTGTGCATGTCATTTCCTAACAAATAATACAGTAATTGAGTAAAATGTTTATCTCCCTTATATCCTTTCGTTATAATAGAAAGTTTTACAATATTTATTAGAAAAAAAACAAACCTTCAAACAAACAATACATTCAAGCTGTAGCGTTAACATATTCTATTAGGACATAACTACATAATAATTTTCTCACAGCAAAACTTTAATTCGTATAAAATATTTGTTTAAATACTATAAAAAAAAAATTAAAAGACCTATGTGATAGCACAAAATTAGAAATATGGCTTAATAAATCTTATTTACTTTCTAATAGTAAAATAAATTATGCATAATGTCGAAATAACATAATCCAAGCAAGCTTTGTGCAGTTATATGCATGTAAACCTTTTCCGTAACATGCTGCATCAGCTTGCTATTTTTGAATAATGTTTTGTCTATTATAAATAAATATTAACAATAATATATTATTTAGTGTAAGTTGTGCAAAGTTTATGAAATAGTTTACGTTAAAATTATGTCTCTTTTTACCCGATTTTATATTCTTATATCATGTAAATTTTGGTCATTATATGAATTATTTTAAGATAGTGAAATAACAAAAATGATTTCAATGTCGTTTATTAAGTAGGCAAAAAATATCATAAGCTAGCTATCGCTTTTTTTACACATTTCAGATAAAACTAGCTACATCTCCATTATTTATTTAAAGTGTTGAGTACTAATTTTTGCACTTTTATATGAAATGTGATTATTTAAAATCTTTGCTTCTTTTCGCATTTCTTGTAAAAAATAATAAGCTTTATTTGCACCAACGAGTTACTTCGCCTCACAACACAAAGTAGAAGCGATTTCCATGCGATTAATATTTTTGACAGTAAATATAAACTCTTTTACAGCGATGAAACACATTCATATTATTAATGTATTTCTCCCCTGTATATATTTTATTTTTTGTGTTAATTTTATACAAAAAGAAAAAGAACAACTTTACTTCAAGTTTTTCGTTAGTCAGTTATTCTTCAACAGAATGTCTTGCAGTTTGATTATTGTTTTAATACATAATAATTGTTTTTTCTTTTTTGTAATAAAGAAATGAAATAATAAAATCTCTTCTTTACAGGTAAGTTACGACAGCAACGATAAGACATGAGAAACTAACACGGTAACGTTTATTGATTCTACAATCGACGTTTTTTTTTTTAAATTCTAAGAAGACTATGAACAAAACGCTGAACAATTTGCTTCTACAATGATAATATTTATGTTCTGATGTGACTGAAACTTTCTCGACGTTATTTTAAAGCGAATCTGTGCGATAGCACTCCATACAAGATAACCCTTTAGTCGAGAAACCAAGAAAGCCATCTAAAAAGAAAGTATCGAAACGACAGCATAATAGAGACTTTGAAGAAGAATCAATGGTGATTACGGTAGATGAGTCTAAAGACACTGGAGACTCCAAAAAATTTCAAGACGAAGACAGTAAAGAAAAAGGAAGGCATTTAGTATCAAAAGACTACTAATAAAAATTCAGTCAATTATTTTATCTAAGGTTTCGTTTGAGCAGAAAGTTTTAAATATTTTTAAAGTTATGTTTGAGGAGGTTAAATGTTTTGTTAAAAATTTTTTGTTGAAAGGAAAAGTGCTTGATAATATTATAGATTTTTTTACTAATTGTTATGGGTAGTGTCTATAATAGTAATTTTTTTTTCAACATTATGCAATGGAATTCGCAGAGTTTACGACCTAAATTGGTAAGTTTTGGAGAACTTTTAATAAAAGAAAAAATTCATTTAGGATTAATTAGTGAAATCGCGGAAATACCTGGTTTTTCAAAACGCAAGCATAAATTCGAGAGTGTAGTTGCAACCGACCGTATTAGACCTTGGATAAATCTTAAACCTTTTACTGATAATTGTAATCATTTTAATAGGAGCAGTAGTTCGTCCAAATCATCATCTGATGATAATGAAGGAAATTATGATGTATTATTTTAGACTTAAATCTATTGTAACACTAAAGTCACCGAGTGTAATGATTATTTTGTAATTGAATGGTGAAATTAAAACCCTGTTTATCAATATATAAAAAAATAAGAAAATCTTTTGATATTTGATATATTGTATTTGTATTGGTGATCCAACCGTATTTTAAGCATCCGTGCATCAGGAGATTGCACGCTGACGGATGGCCGAGTGTAATGATTTTGTAAATGTTTACATTAATTTAATATTTTATTATTATACTTTTCCGTGCATTATGTAGTGGTAATTTCAGCAATGCGCTTGTAATATCATCTATGTTCGTAAAATGTCGGCCCTTTAGGGTTCTCTTTATTTTTGGGAGCCATGTTTAACGAATATGGAGTCAGGGGCATTGTTATCGTATTGTTTTTGGCCAAAAAGTCACGTACAAGCAATTAAATGTGAGCAGGTGCGTTATCGTGATGCAAAAGCCATGAATTGTTTTTCTAAAAATCCGAGTGTTTTTTTTCGGATTGCTTCACGCAACGGCATTGAACTTGTTGGTAGTACTCCTTATTGGCCGTTTGACCTTGTGGCAAAATGCACTATGCCATTAAAATCAAAGAACACAGTAAGCATAACCTTCACTTTCGACACAACCACGTTTCGTCCTCAGTCACAATTGATCCAGAAAAGACTCATCGTCCGTTTCATAACGCTGAAGAAATTCTAAATAATCTCACACCTGCTGTAGATTATTTAGCTAAGCGTTGTTATATTCTGATGATGTAAAGTTATTAGTTGAATATCCTCCAAAAAACTGTTTATCATTTTAAAAGTTCGTATTGTACTAGTTATAAGTTTTGTTAGACGTTTCCTTATGTATATTTACTAATGCACTGACTTACGGCGGATCCCTAAGGTTCGTGCGGAAGATCAGCGCTAAGTGAGCGGACACTCAGCATACAAAGCTGAGCGCGGACCCTATCCCGTCATCATTGCAATGCCATTTACATAGCCCCCCATTTATATTGTATGTTTAGTTATAAGTCACTATAGTATATATTTATTTGTGTTTTTTTGTATTGTGTAATTGCATTGTTATGGTGAATGGATTAAAGTATATTTTATTTTATTTAATATTTGTCAACAGTTGCTCAGTGAATTGGCATGAACAGTCTGTCAATACCCTTACTTATATTCTGTTTCTGTTCGCGATGGGTCAGATTGTCCCCCTAATAGTAACTAAGCAGAAAAGCCATTTTGCATATAACTAAAACATTTAATTCAATACTAAGGGTATCATTACTTCTCTAGAGCACGGCAAAGTTCAAAACCAATAACGATCCCGAAACCAAACAAAGATCCTAAAGATGCCTCAAATTACAGGCCTATAAGTTTGCTAAATATAATTTCAAAAATTCTAGAACGATTGCTCTTAATCCGAATCC
The DNA here is from genome assembly GCA_024363005.1 of Charaxes varanes. Classification (NCBI taxonomy): domain Eukaryota; kingdom Metazoa; phylum Arthropoda; class Insecta; order Lepidoptera; family Nymphalidae; genus Charaxes; species Charaxes varanes. The sequence continues at coordinate 638,315 of JANCMC010024009.1, read as the reverse complement.
ACAAACACATTAAACAGCATAAACTGATTTTAGAAGAACAATTCGGCTTTAGGTCGCACCATTCCACTGTTGACAAATTGGCACGCCTCACTGACTTTGTCACTAAATCGTTTAATGAGAAAAAACATACAGGAATGCTTTTGTTAGACTTGGAAAAAGCATTCGATACAGTTTGGCATGCCGGGCTCATTCACAAACTAATATTATACAAAATTCCCACGTACTTAATTCATATTATCCATTCATTTCTACCCCCACGATCTATGCAACCTGACGACTAATATCACAAACTGACATTAATCGGGTTCCACTGTTTTATGTGCCTTCCAAAACACGGAGGAGGTCGAATAACAAGTACAAACCAGTGCTAGAATGGGTCACCCATCTATCAGTCGGTCGCAGCAAAAGCTACTTAACCTAGCGATCGATTCAAATATCGGCCACGGATTAAAGCTACGACCTCCTCATCTCGGCGTATGTCAGTATTTTTAGAAAAAAATTACATAAATATTCCATATGTATAATTTAAGTGTAATTAAGTCATTTATAACCTATATTTTGATAAATGATAGAGTTCAGTAGCATTCACATATTCCTATAAAAAGCCTTAAAGGAAAAAAGTACTACTTTAATAGAGTTGGCAGCCCTGTTCACTGTAACCGGACGTCACCCCTAAGGATTAGTGGCGTGACTATAGGATTACCACATTGGCCGCAAATGAAGAATTACTGATTACATTCATCTACGTACCGCTCCATATTGGCAATATGTAATTAGTATGCTTTAATTACGATTTACATAAGTATATGGTAATTTTATATCCTACTTGAGGAAATGGATGATGCTAAAGAAAATCTATAAATTATTACAAAAAAAAAACTAAGACGCAAATGTTAATTGGTGATGCATATTATCAATGATTTGTATATATGTGATTATATGTTTGTCTAATGCATATAATCACGAGAGTAGGACAAACGTATTTGTAAATCGTTTATATTTCTGAAAGTGAAAAAACAACGTAAAATGATTTGAAAAGTCATAAAATTTCGCGATAAGCACAGTTTGTTTTCTCAAAACTATTGAAACTTTACAAGTTTTAACTTATCATACTAACATATTCTAAAAATCATTCAAAGCACATATGCATGCATGTACTTTACGTTTTTCCGAGTTGATAGCGTTCAAACATCTGTTTAAGTACACGTGGATCGTATTAGTAAGAAATCGATGCGAAAGTTCCGACAAATGTACCAGACGAAACACCCCCTACCCTGTAATTAAAAGCACTCATTTAACCCTATGACTCACCAGCAACTTGGCAACTCTGTACCAATATGTTACGTTCACCCGACACGAGGAATTCATCTCATAACTTAATACACAAAGTAAAACATCACTTACTCATTCGCAAATAATCCAAACGTACTGCTCTCTTTGCGACACTCTGTCGTGCAATTAATTCTGCATACAAGTTCATAACTCGCGGCTCGTAAATAAAGTCCGAACGAATTTCGATCGCAGCCGCGAACTTTTGTTTACATTTCGGAATCAAAACGTCACATGTCTTCGAGTTTTGACAGATCATAAAGTAGCGATACACTCACACTTTTGCTTACGCTGATGGAGTTACTGTGGTTTTTCGCGGCACTGTTTGTCGTACGAAAGTAAGGTTTAGTTAGGGAAAGGTTTGGTCAGTTTTGCGTGCGATTTTCAGCCCGTTTTTCGTGTGTCCGTCACACAGTTTGCTGTAGCACTGACCGCAGCTTAGGGCGCCTCACACGGCGATGTGTGCGCGTGTGAGCTTTCCGCACGCGATCCTCGGACGAGTGGGGCGCGCGGCCGTGTGCGTAGCTCGTAGGCTAGACTCATTGACTGGGGCCACTGTATGTATGAATGTGGAAAAATTATAGCCAATGTTTTGCCCCAAACTGCGTATTGTTTATGGACGCCGGCCACTTGGAGCTTCCCAATTTGCTCGGGCCGTTAATGTCCGCTCGCATTGTCTCACCGACATTATTTCTTGCAAAGTACGCTAATTAAACTACGAGTGCTTGCCAGATATCATTTCGGGCCTTTATATTTTCCCATATATTTCTCTGTATAATGGTCAATGGTTTGTGAAAGGAAATATATATATGTAAGGGGAATTTTACCAATATTTTTATTTTTTCCTAACATAATCTTGGCTATGGCAAAGGTTCTTTACGTCCTAAGTACAGAAAGGATGCCGGAAGGGGTAAGTTTATTATTTTTGATGTTAATATAAATAACTATTTATTTCACGACTTATATTTTAAAAGAATGTCATATATGACAAAAGTACTATAGCTAATATTATTAACAAAGTTTTACCTAAACTAGGATTGAACCTGTGTTCATTATTTATCGTGTTAATGTATCGAATATGAAACAAAAATCAAAATACATGAATCGCTCATAAAAAAATGAACTTTGGTTGTGAAAGTAAATAAGCTGAAGTATTAAGAATTTTATAATATAATTCCTCAGCTGCGACATTTATCAGGGCGAGTGTTTGCTCATATCTGTATCGGGACTATCGGGAGATGAAGTGAGATTTATGGTCCAGAAAAATCTCTTAATGGACCCGCGCATGCTCGAGATAAATGTGCAATACCAAGTTGGGACAAGCGGCGCGGGTTGTGACTTCGCATGATGTATGTATTTATCCTCGTTAAAACAATGCTTTTTTTATTGAGAAAGCATTAATGTACGTATGACGTTGAGATATGGTCGACGTAGATAAGGTTCGATAGCTCAAGCTGTAAGGCAGGCTAAAAACCGAAACGTACTAGGTAAGATGATATATATAAAGCTTTTTTGGGACTTATGGGATTCTTTTTTCCAAGGGTTACTTATAGCGACATCTCTCTTTATATACACATGTGACTATATATGATACCGATAGCAAAACTGCAAGTTAATTATTTTTGTCTGTCTGTCTGTTTGTTCCGGGTAATCTCTAAAACGACTGGACCGATTTGGAGGAGACTTTCACTGATTTTACAAGAAATAACATAGATGACTTTGCTTACAGCTAAATAATGAGGGTTCCGCAAAAAATGAAAACCTTCAAAATTTAATAAAATCATTTAATTCACGGAGGCGAAGTCGCGGCTTACAACTAGTCGTATAAAAATATAGGTCTTAATAAGTATTGTAGGTAAAAACATGTTTTAAGAATAAAAATATACAACCTATCAAGTAATTATTTTGAAAGATACAGCCTGACAATAAATTAAATAGAACCTTTTATACATATAAAAATATTCCTGTATGACGTATTGTACTTGATAATTATTAGTTAGGTGGTTTAATTATTCGGTAAGGTTTTGTACCAAACGCGGATCTCCGCCCCGCATTCAGTTTTAAGTACTGCCAGCCATTTAACCTGTCTTCGAACTGGACCGAATAAAAGACCTTTTGTTTATCAAGCCATGTGAACGAGAGTGAATGAGTATTGGTCGATTGAACGAATGGAAGCTAATTAATTACGAGAGAAAAAAAATATTTTGACATTTATAGAGAGGTCCGTGTCGATTTTTAGCTTTGTTAGGTTTAACCGATTTGGAAAAATATTAGGTTTCAATATAGTTCAAAGTACAATAGGTTTGAAATTGTGTAAATTAATCAAAATATTATTAGTGTAAATTTGATACATTTAATAGTAAAATATTGGATTAAACATAAATTTATTAAAAGTTTGCGTAAGTTTTTGTCAATCTGTCTATTTGTGATTTAAATCTTTTAATGCATTTTATAAGGTCTTCCAAAAGCCTTATTTGATTTCGATACGAAATTCATTGCTTCAAAATCAGATTGGCAGATATCATTCAAATACGTATTAAGAAGACTGAAAAAGCCTTCAAATTTGGATAAAATTTGAGACTACGCAGACGAACTTGCAGGCAAAACTAAGTCTTATATAATGTATAAATTTTAAACAACAAGAACCAGTATAAATCTTTTCGTTATAATAACCATTCACACATATTTAACATTACGAAGGTCAAAGAAACAGGAATTCGCTTAAGAAATTTTCTAAAAAAAAAAATTTATTGGTCTCTGTGTTCAATGACAGGAATAATTCATTACTCCTTTCTATCCAGAGGTGAAACAATCACATCCACATCGTAATTCAGGGATATTGACATAATGCAACAAAAACTTATCGAAAATAACCTGTATTGGAAGACATGCTGGTTATTCGGAAGACTATACTCTTAACGACAACCCCAGAGCTCATATTTCACGACAGACAGTAAAGAAACTAAACCAGTTGGGTTACGAATTCCTCCCACATCCACCTTATTCGTAGACTTACACCCAACAGATTTCCATCTGTTCAGCAATTTGGACAACTTCCTAAAGGACAAAATATTTTTTTCAAGTCAAAAGCGCATTTTCAGACTTTATTTCATCACAAAACCCTGAATTTTTCAGTTCTGGGATTGAAAATTTAATAACACGGGAAAAATGTATAGAAAATGAGGGTAACAATTTTTTTTCGTATATATTCCGCGGGATCATTACTTACTTGTTGAGAACGACCGGAGCGTCGCTTTTTTCTGTAGCTCGAATGAGATTTGTCAGTATCTGCAGCATCTAAAATCAAATCAAGCAAGATTTCGATGAACTTTTTTCCGCTTAAGTTAAACATCCCAAGAAATATAAAAAATTTAAAATTAAACGTGCTATGCAGCCAGCAGTAAAACCTTTCAATGTTAATTTAACAGTTTATCACTTTTTGTGGACACCACCATTGATCTATTATACTATTCCATAGCGCAGTAAGAGTGATATAATTTGGTGTGAACGACACCACAGATCATCTTTGAAGATAACAAATAACTGAAAGCATTATTACTTGCTATGTATATTATATTATTAGGAAAAAACTAAGCTTTATGACTATTTATTTGTCCTATTGAGCTTATTATATACTTACTTGGGTAAACAGACGCGAATAAACGAATCACGAAGGTACGTTTTACGATGAGTCTCTGCATCAACATCCTTAAACTCACAGTTTTTACTTAATTGTTGTAATGATTGGTGATATTGGTCAATTGTTTCATCTGGACACTGCTTACGGGATGCCAATTTGTGTCTAGCAAATATTTCGTTTATAGGTTTCACGTACGTAGATTTTAATACATCAATCGCCGTTTCGTACGTGTCCTTGTCGGCAATCAATAAGTATACAGAATGGGAGATGTGATTAATAAGTAATCTCAACTTACCCTGGTCATCAATCTTGTCGAAAGCCGCGATGAAATTTTCGAAAGTCCTCGCCCAGTAATTCCATTCCTGAGTAGCTGTAGGGATCAGTTGTTAAGAATAAAAAAAGCTCTTCTAATCGTTTCCTTGTTCCCTCTAAAAAACATTTATTTATACCTAAATGAATCATTTGAATTTCTCGATCAAGTCACTGAAAGAGATATACTAGCACTGTCTGTGGTAGGGTAGTATAACTTTGTATTGTTATAATAAAGTTGTTTATGCAACCATTGTCAGGTGAATTATTATTTAATTATTCAAATGGTTGTTATAATCGGTTTACTTTTCACCTTTTTATTGAAGTCATAATGCTTGAAACCAAAGATAAATGAAGAGGTCATGTGAATGTTTGGTGTATGACTGAGCTAAATTGTGAAAGTAAAGTTAGAGATGAGCTTATTAGAGGGGAGACTTTTGTTAGGAATTTATATCAACTTTGTTTCTTGTTCTCTTCTCCATTTTATTCTGTATTCAATAAACCTAATTGAAATAAACTAAACTTCCTCTGTCAACAAATTGATGAGAATTTTTGTAGCTATTAAACGTACTAAACAAGATTCGTGATATCGACGAAATCGCTAAATTTACAAGAGTTCACATAACATAACCGACAGAAAAGGTGATGGTACCGTCTCCCACACTAGAAGAGGAGAAAGCTGTTTCACCGATAACTGAAAAGGCCGAGAAAGCAACTCCTTCGCCACCCAAATCACCACTAGTTTCGGAGGATGAATTAACTGCGATCATCAGCACAGAAGTTACAACCGAAGTAATAAAGGTGACGGAAACATTAAAGTCCGAAGAGATCAAGGAGGAACCTTTAGTTCCTTCTAGACTAAAGGAATCACCGGCTGCTGAAGAAAAGGAAATATTAGTTTCTCCTGAAAAAATGACAACCGATCTAGTGGAAAAAGAGACTGTATCTAGTCCAGTTAAATCACCGGAACTAGTCAAGAAGGAGGTGGTAAGCCCGCTTAAGGAAGAAAAGGACGAAACACCTTCTCCTCTCACTAGATCACCAACAGAGGAGGAGGTAAAGGAACCCTCTCCCATAGTCGAAGAGGAGAAGGCCGCATAGTCCAAACAATTTTCGTAAAATTGATTCGAAAGTTTTTGCATTACGTATTAATATATAGTTATAATGTGGTCACAGGACCAATTCATGTGGAATTCGATCAAATACAATATTCAAAATTGAATTTTCGTTTAAAAATCGTCAAAACTCTTGACAAATACCAATTTTGCAAATTGCCATATCCATGAAGATTTGCTTGGCAACTTGGCGTCCATCTCGCCACATCTTCTTCGGCCTACCTGCTCCTTGGCAGCCATTGATGGGAGTCCGTAACATCGTAACACCGGCCTACAATTGCGGATCCATTCTTGTATAACTTAGTAATTTAAAATCCTTTCAACCATAAAAAAACAAACAGTGTACACAGCATTTGCCAGATAATACACCGCAGAGTTATATCCTTTATTTACAGGATTAGTCCTTAATCCTTATTTATTAAAAATTCAATTTATTTCTATATTTAGTAAGCACGAAGTGACCAACGACAATGGTATGAGACTGGTGGATTTCGCGATGGAAAAGGGTATGACTGTCAGCAGCACACATTTCCCTCACAAACAGATTCATAAGGAGACATGGGTATCCCCAGATGGGAGAGGAAGAAATCAAATAGACCACGTCCTCATAGATGGAAGACATAGCTCGGACATCTCTGATGTTAGAAGTTATCGAGGGGCGGATGTCGACTCTGATCACTTTCTGGTCAAAATACGATATGGGCAAAAGTTAGCCAAGAGAGCCCGAGACCAAGGAAAGAAGGCGGTTAGATATAATAGCGAGCTGCTTAAGCTGCAGAATTACGCCAACCCATTTAAGGAGAGACTGGATAAAGCCCTCAGGGAGACGGATGGAAAGGAAGGGAGCGGAATGGACCATGACTGGAAGAGGATACAGGATTCTTTGAGGAACGCTGCAGAGGAGGTCCTACATAAGAGAATAAAGCCCCTCTAAACCATTTTTTAATGAGATTAGAAGTTCCGTTTCAACTAATAACGGTTATATAAACGCTTCTTCTTCTTCTATGGTGCCCTATCCGGTCCGGATGTTGGCGATCATCAAGGCTATCATAGTTTTGTTGAAGGCTCTCCGAAACAGCTCTGCGGATGTTATTCCAAACCATTGTCGGAGGTTCTTCAGCCACGAGATACGACGGCGTCCTGGTCCCCTCTTGCCAAATATTTTGCCTTGCATGGCGAGTTGAAGAATTTGATATTTTTCTTCATTGCGCATTACATGACCGAGGTATTCAAGCTTACGCCGCTTCACTGTGTTAAGCACTTCTGTCTCTTTTCTCATGCGTCGCAGGACTTCGACGTTGGTGACATGGTCCACCCAAGGTATCTTCAAGATTCTCCTGTAAATCCACATCTCGAAGGCTTCGATCTTTTTTCAAAAACCGTTAAACTTACATGGTGTATGCAGGAGAAGTTTAAGTTAAATAGTTTTACAAAAAAGCCTGCAACAGCATATATCTTTCATGTTTAAGCCATTAACGCCTAAAACGTGAACAATTATGGAACGGGATAGGGAAAGGAAACAGGAACTTTGACAATATTATAGGATAATAGAATGAACTAAATAGTAAGTAACCCAACGTTCGGACAGGACAGCGTCTGCCGGGTCCGCTAATAGAATATGATATAATTAAGCTTTTAGATTGTATCAGAAATGTGAAGTGCGTACTTCGGAAACAAACCCGCTATCCCCAGGGAAGCAATAACAAGGATCCATTTCTTCTGTGTAGTAACCTTGCTTCAGATTTTTTATTCCACACGTCAAACATCTGACGGCAATCATGCAAAATAAATATTATGCAAAAGCAATTACATACATAGACTTGAGTTTGTATGCCCTACGTTAAAATAATATTAGGAATGCTTCTTTACGTTTACGTGAAAAATAATATTAGAAGGCGGACAGATCGGAACTATAAGGGTTCCTTGTAGGACTACGGAACCCTAAGACGCCGGAACAACAATTTGCTATACAAATATAACCGAATTAAATAAAGAAAATTTGACTCGATTTGACTAAGCCGTCTGTCTACTTATCCACACCCACGTGTATATAAATAAATCAACAGGTGTCTAAACTTGGACCGAATTAATAAACGCCAATAAACTCCGAAGCGACATCTGTCCGTCTGTGAGTGCGTTATAAGAATTATGCCTCGCGCCTGCAGTGCGACGCACAAATTCAAATTCAATTTTTACAGGCACTATTTATTGATTTGAAGAAAAAACCTGTAAGCAGATCTTTAAAAATTGGGCATACCTAAAATTCCCAACAAGTTCCTAACAAGAATCTGCGCAAAGATGTGGTTATGATGGAAAGGTAATAGAATCGCCGGCAGACCCAGTCCAGGTGTATTTGCTAGCCAGTGTCTGATCAGGATATTGCTGTCTGCGAATAGATTGGCACTTTAGCTCTATAAACTTTTCTGTCGTTAACCCTTATATAAATTTACCGTGGAGATTTGGTTATTTTGTATATTTATTTATTTGGCCATAAACTCATTACAGTAATATAAACTTCACTTTTACCCTATATTTATAGAAATGCATCTCTATTTCCCTTGGTTACGGCATCACGCGTGAACGGCTGGACCGATTTCGCTAATTCTTTTTGTTGTGTTCGTTGATATCAGAAGGAGGTTCTCTTGAAAGAAAAATATAAGAAAATTTCGCACTAAATCAGAAAGTTTTAGAATACTTAACCACAATATTAAATTATTTCAAATGTAGCCTTAGCGCTTTTGACAATTTAAACTTTTTTAATAGGAACGGGAACGGGATAGAGAATGAGAACACGATTCATTTACTACATTCAATAGAATGTAGTAAATAATAAGTAACCCAACGGTCGGATAGGACTGCGTCTACTGGGTCCGATAGTTTACAATATAAATGCCACTGCAATTATAAATGACACAACGAAGCAAGCTTACAAATTAAAAGTATGATAGGAAAAAGAAAACCAACTGAAACAAAAAGGAACGGGGACCCTTGCGAATACATTCCTAAAAATATATTACTAAAAAACTGAAATCAGTATTATAAAAAATCGCTAAACTTGATAACATTGCGATACGTACAAATGCTACGTCCTTTCTTATTTAAGAAAATTTTGCTAAAATTTCTAACATAACTTGTTTTTAAGTTTGAAGAAAGTCAGAACTCATACAGGAAACTTCTGCATTGTTAAAAAAGACGCCTTCGTAAGACGAAGACTTACCTTAAACAATTTATTGAAGTATACTTGCAAATAAGCTTATCGTATTGCTAAGGGAATGTAACTAACTCGGTTGAGACGCGTCGGCTGTAAATTCCATTATTTACTTATCAGATATTGAAAATGATATCGCTCCAACATGGATGTATCACCTGGATGACGCAAAAAGTGATAAGTAAACTACGAAAAAGTTTGTGTATAAATTGTTCCCGATTTATTTAAATTACAAGTAAGTTACAATTAAAATATTGTCTAACACATTTTTGTATAAATGAAATAATCATATTCTATCATTTATTGCCTCTTTAAAAAGCTTTTATTCAATTTGCAACGTATTTATGTTCGGGAGAATTCTAACAACTCAATTTTGGAGCAGATATTTTAAAGCGATTGAGCTAACATTTTGCACACATGTGTACATATGTATATCGGATGACAATGAAATATTATGAAGACATGTAACTGATAGGATAATAGACGTGGAAGGATGCCATAGGAACGGCGTTATAAAACGATACAACCACATTGAGTTTGGACTCGTTTGATACGTCTTGACGAGTACTTTATTAAGTATTAAGTACTTAAATGAAAGCTTTTTAAGAAATGTTTGTTACTTAAAATTATTACTGATACAAAATTTCTGTATATATTAATATATATTAACCTATAATATATTAACCAACCCCCTTTAATACTTTGCTTTCCTATACCATACGCATACAGTATCGCTCATTACATCACGAATTATAAAACTATATATTATATAACTATATAGTATTACAATCTATATACATAAGTATTTTCATCATATAAGTGGGCTATTGGACTTTCTATCTGCTATTGCACCGTTACTAACAGCAATCGTTTAGACAATAGCCTATTAGCTAAATTTATGATTCTTTGTAGTATGTTGTGCTACTTTTATGCCCACGTGAGATATTATTATATCTCGTTAAATATATTTTTCTTAATTCTATTAGTCCTTAACCTATATATAGCTATATACAAAAATGAATTCCTATTTTCCTTGGTCACGGCTTCACGCGTGAACGGCTGGGCCGATTTTGCTAATTCTTTCTTCTATGTGTTTTTCATTGTCAGAAGAATGTACTTAGAAAATAGGAAAATTGTGCGGAAAATTAGTAAATTTAAGATTATTTAATTACCATATTAAATGGTTAGGAGAGGGAACGTAAACGGGGACGGGAACAGGAAAGGAAAAGTAAATGTGAAGAGGGATAATATTATAAGATAATAGATTGTAGTTAATAGTTAGTAATCCAACGTTTGGGCAGGACAACGTCTGCCGGATCCCCTAGTCTTATATAAAAACTAACTAATCTGATGTATATTGACCTTTAGGAACTCTCCATTAGTATTTTGTCATAATATAATAAATTTAAAAAAAGACTCGTGTATCAGCATTGCCTACATGATCAAAATATATCCAAAAATAATCCTGGAGATCCAGAAATATATGTGGGTTTGTTTGTATGTATATTATTAAATGATGTTATGGCACGTGATTATATTGACACGTGCTCACTATGGCACGTTTGTTATAGCTAACACTTTTTTTTAATATAGTGTAAGTTCACGTGACCATATCAAGAACGGGATTGCAGCACATTTAATTACAAAGGATGACAGAAAAACGCAGAGTAAAATAACTTCGATAAAGATACTTTTAACATAAATATATAATATGTAAGATAAAATCAATCGTTGTTTGCTACTCTCGCTAAAATTCGAAAGCGGCTGTTTCTTTTGTTTCATTATTTCAGGGAAGGTATAAAAAAAAAGAAAGAAAATATAAAAATACTAAAAAATGCAAATTCGTTTCATACTTAAAATATATAGGCGGTTTGACTGACGTGCCATATAAAATAAATATTTTATAAAATATTCATTCAGTGTCCCTTCTTATGGTAAAGACGTAAGGATGTTGGTTATTTGATTAGTTAATAAGAAACACGCCTAAATTCGGGTAAGACAACGGCTTGAACGTTTTCGCTAATTCTTTTGTCTTGCGAAGAATGTTCTTATTAAAGATAAAAAAGATAGAAAAATTGCGCTGAGAATTATAAAATTTAAGAATACTGAACCACCATATTAAATTGTTAGGACTGGGAACGGAAACGGGACGGGAACGGGAAAGGAAATGGAAGCAATAACAGCAATATTATAGGAAAATAGAACGTAGTAAATGGTTAGAAACCCAACGTTCAGGCGGGACAATTTTTCCCGGGTCCGCTATTAACCTAAAAAAAAAAACACAAACGGCATACTAGCAGTTTAGTGTCCAGGCTTAATTACGTACACGATGTCCTAAAATCCACAACCGGGCGATTTTCAAGAAATTTCATACCTCACATAATTCCTCTGTGGAATTAATTAATTCTGTATTTCCGAACGGAGACGACTTAGGGACCTTCAAGAAAAGGGCATACTCATTTCTCAAAGGCCCGCAACGCGTCTGCGATCCCCAGTGTGTTACAGTTGTCCATGGGCGTCGTTAGTCACTTAGGAGTGCCGCCTGCTCGTTTGCCCCTTATTATATTAATAAAAAAAAAAACGTACTCTTGACATTCATCTGATGAACCAGAAAATGATGTTATTGTACGCAAATATCGTGTAGCGGCAAATCAAATGATAATTTGGTGCCATCTGATTCCATGAATGCGATTAGTCTTGTGACATGCAAACGCGACAGAGTGCCCTCTAGATACGTTTTTATAGCTTCAACATGCAAACATGTATATCAATGTACTTCTTATCAATAATCTATAGTCTGAGGAGGAGGAGGTCTTTGAGAAGGTCGTGGCCTAATCGGTGGTCGGCATTTGAGTTGATCGCTAAGTTAAGTTGCTCTGGCTGCGACCGGGTGATAGATTGATTACTGTCCACTATACAACGACCCAGAAAATTTACTCAATACTACCTCTTTGTCAAACACGGACAAGACTCATTAATAACTACGGATTATAATTAAAATCCAAAACGTACAAAAAATGGGGGTAAGCAGGTGTATTAAGGGAACGAAATATCGTCCTGATTTAAAGTGTTTTTTGAACGAACGACCGTAAAATTGATGAGGTGGATCATTAATTATCCGGTGGGGCTACAGTTTGTTTTGAATCGGTCACGGTCTAGGTAATTTATGTATGGATCGAACCATTAAGGGTATGTCCCTTTAAGTCAGATTATCAAATGTGATATGATCATTAACGTATTATAGTCATTGGACTAATTGAGTTTACTACACTACACTTTACGAAAAACCTTTGTAGAGTCTATCTCCTGATGATGCTTCAGTGTCGAAGCGAAACGTGCGTTGAGGCACATCGGAAAGTCAGGTGAACGGTTCCAGCGAAGGCGAGATTTATTGGGTATAGTAAAGTGATTAAATTAGATCAATTAGAAATAATACCAAATAGTAATAGTATTAGACCAATTAAAAATCAAAATGCGGTTTTTAAACATCTGTCTCCGCCGGACACTTGAGTTTTTCTGTCACATTGCCAGGAAACAAGGCAACAATCTCGAAAGACTTGTCGTCACAGGCACGATAGATGGTAAAAGGCCGCGTGGACGGAGCGCAAGACGTTAGACGGACCAGTTGAGGGAAGCCACACAAACGCCCGTGTATGATGCAGTGCACACGGCGGAAGACAAGAAGAGCTGGCGTAACATCTTAAGAAAAAAGTTATCAGACAGGAGTAACGACCCTCAGCATTGAGGAACGACTCAAAGGGACTCACAGAGAGAGAGGGAGTAAAGTCATATCTCAAACCGTGCAGTTCTTTCGATCTGCAAGTGTGGTTTGTATTTGTGATTGGAGATAGGCATGCGCTTGACTGCAGGCACACTTGCTAAAGTGTGAGGCGGTTTATGCGGTCTACGATGGAAGGCGCTTGCCTAGAATGAACCCATTCACTCTTGCCTTAAAGATACCTATGTTGTAGAGGTCTGGGTACACAGACGCTGGAAGAGCATTCCACGTCTTAGCCGTACGGATAAGGAATTGCCATGTTGCGGAAAGCACGTAGAACATTGGGTCCCGATTAATTAGATATTGTGGGGGTTCCGAGGATGATGCCAAACTGCAGTCGGTCACCTTAACTCGCCCCAAAACCCACATCCTCTAGACCAGGATAACGTAGGTAGAAGAATATATTCAAATTTTTTGGTATCAATACCTAGATCATTAATCGATTCAGTTACCGCCAAGGCAACAAATTAAATTAGTCTCAAATACTACGAAAACTATTGGTAAAGTCCACTCTACTAATATTATAAAGGCGAAAGTTTGTACACATGGATGTATGGATGTATATTTGACGCTATTTCACGGAAAAACTACTGAATGGATTTTACTTAAATTTTACATAGGCTATAAATTATAAAGATATTGTGTGAATTGTCCAAAATATAACGATAAATGTCAAGTGAGTAAAAGAAAATTCGGCCACATGCGAGCTATTTTGGCGTGCGCTGTAGAAACCGTTAGAGATACACGTATATATTGTTTATCTTAATTGGTTTTACAAAAAAGCTCGTGAGAACATATATCTTCCTTTCATGTTTAAGCCATTAAGGTAAATACCATTATGAAATGTTAAAGGAAACGAGAACGGGGAAAATATTATACTTTAATAGGATGTATGTAGACATAGAATGTGTGACAATATTATATATAGTAAATAGTAAGTAACCCGACGTTCTGGCAGGACAGCGTCAGCCGGGTTCAGGTGAAGAAAAATATACAAAAGCACCTACAAAGGTCACCTAGCTCAAAATGTCGAAAATCGCGGGTCGCACAAAGGAGAAAATTGGCAGGGAAGTGGCTTACAGTTAGTAGACATCCGCTATTCTTCGATGGGACCAGTTTGACAGAGGTCAAAAAGATGGTACAAACGGGGAGAAGCCTATACCCAGCAGTGGGAGAGAAATGGCTGTGGCTCTCGCTTGCAAGATTAATTTTACGCAAAAAAAGTCGCGGGAAACAGATAGTCTGTTATAGCCAAGAGAAATATACACCTTACTAAAGTTCGCTTCGAAAATCGGGAAAATTAATAATAAGCGTTGTAACACGCCCTAAATTACTTATTAAAATGGAATTCGGCGCGATACTTCCATTAAATATCAATTCACTTCAACTAGTTCTGGCAATGACATCAAATATTCCACGTTGGATACTAAAGTGCTCGAATTTTTTGCAATATCGAAACAAAACTCCATATATACTACATTTAAATAATACCACTTGTTACCTGAGATTTCGGCGGCGTAAAATTAGGTGAAAAATTTTAGCGTGTTGATGTATAGCCTTCCTCGATAAATGGGCTATCTAACACTGAAAGAATTTTTCGAATCGGACCAGTAGTTCCTGATATTAGGGCGTTCAAGTAAACAAACATACAAACACTTCATCTTTATATATAAGTATAGATATAGATATATGTAGATACTGCACTCATAACCAAAAACATTTACAATTTTTGTCAGTTACAAATGTTTTCCAGATTTGCTGGAGCGCTTTTGACGGGACATTAACTGATAGCAAAGGCTAATATTATATATTTTTTAATATAAGAACTATAGTTTCACTTAAAAAATTAAAACCTTCGGTGAAACAAAATCGTTATCTCCTAATCTTGTACAACATAAAAAAAATATGCGATTTTTTGAAATATATTTTATATTGAAAAATATAAACAGGGCAAATAAGGGGAGCGCCATAATTGGATCTCGCTCCATCCTATAATTTACCTCAGGACTGCACCGTAACTTTCTTTTTATTTCATTAAAATTAGGGTGTCCTTCCAGCACTTAGTGTGCCTCGTAGGTGCATCAGATACATATACTAGCAGATCCAGCCACGCGTGAGTGATTTAGGAAGGACAAAATTTAAAAAAATGCATTTAATAAAAATAAAAACACTATCCTATCTCTCAAGTTGGATCAAATTACACATGTAAAAGGCCAACTTCTATGAATATCGGTTGACTTGTTAAGGAGTTTTGAGTGGACGGGGTTCGACACGCCCATTTAATTTTCGCATTATTTGTTTTCATTCAGGTTTCGACACTTTTGAAATTTACTTTGAGGGCACTGTGTGCCCCCGGGTGCCCTCAAAAGGTCGGTCAAAAGCTTTGTGACGTCACATGTGAAAATTAAAAACATTTCAAATAAAATTTAAAAAAAACAATCTAAAATTGCTGTTTTGTTATAATATTTGCATAAAATTGGAAAATGTGGTGTCACATCAAGGCACCAATTGGTTTCGAAAATGTAACAGCCGGTGGCCGGTGGGGGGGAGGCGTGAGTTAAAAAAGGTAAAATTCGTTAGACGGTCCTTATGGTGACACAAACCCTGTTAGGCTAAAACCTTCTCCTCTTTTCCTGGGAGCTTTCACTGGATTTAAAAGAAGAATCTCTATAATTCTTATAAAAACAAATAGAGTGGCCACCAATGAGAACCAACTGACATGGGATTTTAATAAAATAAAAAAGTTGACTTATAAAGACAGTATTTTATGTCCAACAGGTAAATCATTCACTATTAAGTTGTGTTCCTTCCGGCATTGAAATACCGAAACGTCCCCCGACTTCGTCCGCGTAAAGTTAGATAGACAAATTAGATTCAATTTTAGCGTGACGATATGCCTATAATTTTTCTCGATAAATGGGATATCTAACACTGAAATAATTTTTCAAATCGGCCCAGTAGTTCCTGAGATGATAGCGTTCGAGTAAACACACAAACATACTTTTCAGCTTTATATATTAGTATACATTTAGGGTTATATTTGTCCCACCTATAGAACTTCTCTCTCCAAGACATTACACTTGGCAGGTCTGGAGTTTTAAAGAAAATTTGGTCTCAAATTGGCCAAGCAAGCAAGTATAGTAATCACGGGAGTGTTCTGAGGAATTGTTTAGACCAATACCAGAGACCGAATTTCACCATAGGACATCGCATTAGAACTTGATGTTTCACCCTTATCACCTCAATGTCTTTCAAGATGAAGTTCACAACCGTGTCATTCCTAGAAACCCTGTGACCTCGGGTGGCTCAACAATGTATGGATGGAGGAATTCAGGCGCAATTACTCGCGGAACTTTTGGGCAGATATGCACTTCTGCGGGAGAGGGGGAACGCCAGTCTCACTACTAACCTCATCGAAGCTGTGAGTATTGCACAAGAAATAGACAGATTTTAATACAAACTAGCTGTTTCCCGCAACTTCGTCCGAGTAAAAATAATCTCGTCCTTAGACCTCCTTAATTTGGCGGATCGGCATCGAGCGGATCCTATCGGAGAATCCGTTCCTAGCGGATGTCTACTTGTCTACTAACTAGAAACTACTTCCCTGCTAAATTTATCGCTATAAATACTGATTGATGTGATTAGTAAATAAATACAGGACTATATGACACACGGACGTCTGTTCCTAAGGTAGTCAACATAATGTCTGTGTTATAGGTAACAGACGCCTGGTGTACACGAATATGCTTTTTCATACAAAAGGATTTGGCGGAGACATCGGTTAACAAAGACCTGAAGTTGATGGGAGATGTTCTTAGTGACCTTCCATGTCTCACACCCGTACAGGAATACAGTCTTAAATTTTAACAAATTGGACTATAGGACTATTATATATATTATAGGTATTAAATACCTATAAAGCTATATATTTTAACACTTACATACATCCCCTAAATTGACTATTTACATATTTTTACCTGAGAATTGCTAGCAAAGGTGAGTATTTGAAATATTTATTATACTGTATTGAATAGCAATATTTTATCTAAATTAATAGATCCGGGCGAGATTGTTGTATGTGGTACCACCTAATAACACACCATTTCTGACCATGAAGAGCATCTTCGAGGCCACCCACTCAGACTTGTCGCAGGAACAGAAGTTAAACGATGGAGACATTGTAGAGGAAGCCCAGGTAATATTTAAAATTTTATGCAATATCATTAATGTCTATAAGGTAGCTGCTTATCATTAGCAAGGCTGCTTGTTTGCTACCTCAATTAAATAAAAAAAAAAATTAAAAAAAGCAGTGGTGCTCCAGGCGTGCTGACAGAAGTGAAAACTTGAACATCCAGGGCTGTTGGTAACTGTAACAGTGACCTAATGTTTGTTGAATTATTATTTTTTTTATTAACCTTATTGCACAACTAAAATAAAAATCTTGCACAAAAGGTGAGCTTAATGTTAAAAGTCCAAGAAAAAAACAAAAACAAGTACAAGTGTGCAAGTGGGTGAGAGTATGTATATTGAAGAACAAAAAAAAACAGTCTATCAGTACTAAATACGTAATTATATAAAGAAATATAAATCAAGTGATAAAAAAATAATAAACATACAAAAAAGAAAGAAAGGTTGAAGTTATGAATAAAGAGTTACTTAGGTCTAATTATATAAGGAAAAACAATTCTTTTAAATTTCTTTTAAAAGAAGCTTTGGAGGGAGCTCGCTTGTTATTTTCAGGCAGGGCATTCCACAGACGAATGATTTGTGAATGAATGATAGTGTATGTATTAAGTTTTCTCTTCAAAAACCAGGTTTCTGAGATTCTTTCATTATAGCACTTGCTACCTCTTTTAGGTCATCAAGATTACCAGACGATTAATCCACTTTAAGCTAGGAGAGGGCAGCATTGGTATGCTTAGCCTACGCAGGGTGATGGTAAATGAAGACCTTACTGACGAGCAAGTACTCGCCAGCTCCTATCCTATCGGTGAGTAACTATCCCATTTGCATAACTGTAAACCCTTAAAAATATCTTTAAAAAAACTCTAAAATCTCTAATGGTAGGTGCTCTGTAACTGTCCACTGTAATGCAATAGACACTTTTAAAATTTGTAAAGGACGCTGTTGTGGAAATTTCTTATGGTCTTGTGTGATACATTTATTGTTGGCTTGTTGTCAATTGCGAATTCTAAATGTAATTTTATGCTATGTAATAGAACTATATAAAAGACCGGCGTAAATCTGGCCAAAGACGGATTTTCTAGTTTAAAAACCTAGGCCTTAAGGGTTTAAGTTAAGTTTGAGATCACTGTTTAAATCAACTGTCAACAAAGGGCTGCTAGCCATGATGAATGTCAACCTCCGCTAGCAGATAGCACCGTAATATGCCAATAACCTTGGTGTTGCTTGTAGTAAAAGTATCAAGGTTAAAGTTTTATTTATTTATGGAAAGTTTGACAGTATCTGACAAAGGAACAAACTAACATACTTATTAACATATTTTAACAGGCAGTACCCACAAAGTTCGAGTGCTCTGTTACAATTTATCGGACTACGTGTATTCAGTGAGCGACGACCCGGCAGTGATCGCCGAGAAATATTTCAAGCTGTCCCAACTCAACGTGGGCGATGTGGTCACCGCCACCGTTAACGTTGTCACCGATAATCACCTCATGCTCAATGTGGGGAGAGTCTCTGGCAAGTACCATATCATAAATTTATATATAGGAAAACTAAATTACTGAGAAGAATTTCATGCTGTCTTAACTCAGCGTGGGCAATGTGGTTAACGCAATTTTCAGCATCGTCATCGAAAACCTATTCAGAGTCACTGTGGGGGGTGTCCACCAAGTTATTCGAATGTTTCCAGTCTATAAAATTTGGCACACAGATACATTTGTAGTGGCTGTGCCCCGCGACCTGGTCTGCGTAAAATTAAACTTGCGCAAGCCCTTCGACCTCCTAAGTCTGACCCTATCGAAAAATTCTTTTCTTACTGATGTCTACTAACTATAAACTAACTCCCTGATAAATTTTATCTTTTTAAGTCCCGCGGCTTTTGAGATTTCGTGATAGGTGACCTTTCGCTTTCACACACACAAATTTGGCATAGACTGGTATCTTTAATGGAAAAATTGACTGGTGCTAATGATATATTTTATTTTAGGTTACGTACCTCAGACGCACATGACTGAAGCGGGATTCTTTATCGATCCCAAAAAGGCTAGCAACTCTAAATTACCGAAAAAGAAATACAAGGTATAATATTGCAATAGTCACCTTACTTTGTAGAGTTAACCTCCCAGTGGTGTGGTGTAAGTGTTGGCCAAAGCCAAGTTTGCTGGAGTAATCCAGGTCGTCCCATGACAAGATGAATGGAAAATTAAAAGAGGGTGATAGGAGGTAATTGGATGTAACTGGCCAGAGACAGGCGAGAGTGGCATAAAAGAAGTGAGGCCAATGCTCAGCTGAGGGAGATCAAGGACTGATCATGACGAAGATGAACCTCTCAATCTGATTGGGTGATTCAAATGGCATATATATTTTTTGTATAACTGATTGTTATTTCAGGTGGGTCAGGAAGTAAAAGCTCGAGTGTTGTACACTGACCTTGTCAAGCAACATCTAATATTGTCCCTGAAGCCCTCAATTTTGGACCCCGACCTTGAAACCCTGCAAAGCTATGCCCTGCTCGTCTGCCCCCTTATAACATAAAAAAAAATATTACATTACCGGGCCTGGCAGTTTTTTACTTACTTACTACATTCTATTATCCTATAATATATCTCGTTCCCGGGAGGAACATTGACAGGTACTACTAACACTTTGTATGGGAGAATGTTTTTTCTTTTAATTTATTTTTTTCTGCTATTCAGGATGGAAAAAAATCCAAGAAATTAAAAATCATTAAAACGGTTAATAGCCATTCTTGAGTTATAAGTGTTTGAACACAGGCGACTTTGTTTTATATATACTGGCTGACTAGTGTGACACTTAGAATACTTAAGGAGGGCACTTAATTTATGACCAAATTTCCTTAAAAATAGATAAAGTGTGCCATTACATTCTGTGGTTCGTTTGCCTGTCGAAAAAGTTAGTTTGTAAATGCATTTGCCAATTTAAAACTGGTCAGTTATAAAAAAAGATTTAGTGACAGCTATCAGTCGGAATTAAACGCAATAATTGATATTCGCGTAAATAAATAACATAATTCAGCAATGTTTGTTTGGCTATACTTATTAAACAAATAGGTGATTATTGAAATAGGTGTTTTTGCCTGTACTAAGACAGGACTAAAGTGTGAAGGGAAAACGGAGCATCATTGTGGTCCACGCTAGTATGTCCATGAGTTCCGTACATAATTAGTTAACTTTTTCTTAATCTCACGTAATAGTTAATTGATATTTACATTTAGTGTTAATTTTTTTCGTCATATATGATCATCAAATATCGGGTCCTCGAGTATCGTAAGTGTCTCACCAGTCCATCTGTATAGGTATATGTTAAATGAAATTAAATATATATATTTATTCACCTGTGAGTGGATTCTTAACCTGGTCCTTTTGCTGTGGTAGATATATGTAATAGAATTGTGCTGCTATTTGCCCGCATTATTACGTATTAAATATCTATTTTTTTTGGTTAAACGTTATGTATTTACTTCATGACTTTCTGAGGCCCTAGCACGAACATTTCGAGCCGTTCGAATTCGAAGATACGACTGTATTTAGGATAACAATGTTCGTGCAAGGCACACAGGAGGCAAGTCTTAATCCGGTCACGCTTTTGATCAACGCTAATGCAACCTCCGTTGACGCTAAGAAGGGCCTGCTGTGGGCCTAGCAAGAACATTTTCAAAGTCGACGAGTCAACTTCGAACGGTTCGAAATGTTCGTGCTGGGGCCTCTGTTGAGTTTAAATTTGCTATCAATTGGTGTTAATAGCCTATTTACACGAAAACCATATGGGTATTATGAGTGGAAGTATGAGAGCTCAGAATGGGTAGCAGGTGTGCATAGGAAATATGAGTTTGTTGCGGGCTCTTCTCAGTGCAGGACGCGAGAAACCCTTGTAGACTTAACTTTTAAGTCGTAAAGCTTATCACCAAATTATTAAATGATTAAAAAAATATACTTTAACAATATACATATGACGTTCATAAGTGCTTATAAAAAAGTCTATATGAATAAACGATTTTGACTTTGATTTTGAATGAGAAATACATGCATAGTATATACATACATTCATATAACACACGGACGACTGTTCCTAAGGTAGACAACTTAATACCTGTGTTATAGGTAACAGAAGCCTGTTATACACAAATATTTTTTTTTAGAAATATATAATTACATACAAATAGATAATACACCCAGACTCGAGGCGGGAATCGAACCCACAGCCCACGGAGCGGAAGCAGGGTCATTGGCAACTGCGCCAATGACCCAGTCCAGGAAGAGGAACATTATAAAAAAAATAGCATACCTGATCAAAATAAAACAATTAAATCAAGATAATCCTTCAACAATATTAGGGAATCATATTGTAAAGTTTAAAGACTGGCCCATTGGCGCAGTGGGCTATCTGTCTTCCGTTCCGGGGGTCGTGGATTCGATTTCCGCCTCGCTATGGGTGTATAATCTATGTTTTTATATATTTCCAAAAGAATATACATTTTTGTTTATAACTGACGGCTGTTACCTATAACACAGGCATTAAGTTGCCTACTTTACGAATAGGCGCCCGTGTGTCATATAGTCTTATATTATTTATACTATATAAAGAGGAGGTTGTAGCCTAAACAGTGATCGGCGTTTGAGTCGATCGCTAGGTTAAGTAGCTCTTGCTGCTACCGGGTGATAGATGGGTAACCCATTCTTACACTGGTATAAATTTGATATCCGACCTCCTCCGTGTTTCGGAAGGCACGTAAAACAGTGGGACTCGATTAATATCCGTATCTTAGGAATGTAGAAGTAAAGATGACACGCGGGGTAACAGCCGCCTGTTATACACAAATATTGTGTTGTTTTAGAAATATTTAAATACATGCATATGGATAATACACCCAGAATCGAGGTGGGAATCGAACCCACGACCCCCGAAACAGAAGGCAGGGTCACTGCCCACTGCGCCAACGGGTCAGCTAA
This sequence comes from Charaxes varanes, assembly GCA_024363005.1. Lineage (NCBI taxonomy): Eukaryota > Metazoa > Arthropoda > Insecta > Lepidoptera > Nymphalidae > Charaxes > Charaxes varanes. The sequence continues at coordinate 615,784 of JANCMC010024009.1, read as the reverse complement.
ATACTTAAATCGTTTTCTGTACAAATTACGTTTTTATAATGCTAAATAAAGCTAATTAGAGGCAGCACCATGCTTGCAGGATTTTTTGTCTGTAACCGAATAGGGTCGGCGTATCCAGAGGGCCTAGCACGAACAGACTCGATAGTTTTACTTAATTTTAAATTCAAAACAAAACGCCAAATGAAGTTTCGCGCCTCCATTTTACACAGCCTACGTGTTCATACGTCGAGGATTCGATACGTGTGAGTTCCGATTTCCTTCGTGCTAGTTTTTCTTACCATTTTTTTAACATTTTCTTACCATCTTTTTAATATTTTTTAAACTGAATACTGTATCAACGTCATTATTACCATCTGTCCCAATGCAATATATGAATGGGCTGGGCTATTAGTTCCATTTTTTTTGGTGTTTTGCACACGTTGAGAAGTGACAATAACACATTTTGAACCGACTTCAAAAAAGAAGAAAGTAGTCTATTCCATCGCATTTTACGCCACCTCAGAACTTTCGACTGGGTGAAACGTATTTGATGATTCTCTTCTTTATATGAAATCTGGCGCTTCCCGTGTTTTTCCATTTCTGAAAAATTTGGTCCAGTACTGACAATTTGAAGTCGGTTTTTTTCTAAATAAAATTTTGGTCTATACAACCTTAGACACATTAATAAAAATGACTAAGAAATAAATCGGTTGTCTGTAAAACCGGTACACGGAAGATAATTTTAATTGATAACCCGACTTCAAAAAAGGAGATTCTTAATTCGCCGAACCGGTTTTTTAGCTATTTCAAATATATAAAACCAATGGATAGATTGATTTATTTTCTTTCATTTAAGTACAATGCTATGATGTCTTTAGTACAGAACCTGCCCAAAATTTGCCCCAGGATGTACATTGTACAGACTATGTATAGTCAACCAAGAAAGTGCTTTAAAATTTTGGATGACAATTCCTACTTAAAGAATTTTTTTCTAAGGGTTATTTAATGTGATGTGTGATGATATATAGCCTATAACTTTTCTCAATAAATGGGCTATCTAACACAGAAAAAAATTTTCAAATCGGGCCAGTAGTTCCAGAGATTAGCGCGTTCAAACAAACAAACAAACTGTCTAGCTTTATATGTATGTACATAAGTGTAGGTTTTTGCGGCTCTAACGGAGGTCTTTCTTGAAACCGGTATTCGATAGCTGACATCCACGCACCGGAAACAAAATTATATGTGCAGAGTGCGTACAGTCTAATAATGCATGCCTCTCCTACAATTTACTGTAAAACTATCTAGATTTGTCCTTAAACATAATAATTTAACTTCATACCTAGTCATATGATAACTGTCAAAAAAATAATATATGAAAGTCTAGGCGAGCCTTCATAAACCTCAAATTTTAGCTAGTTTTAATGATATTTCTTTTATCAGAGTGTTTATCTGAGCTGCATATATTATAATCTTGTATTACATCATCTATTTTAAATGCAAGTGAATTTGTGTTAGGTTCCGGTGCGGTACGTACGCGAATCCACGCAACGCACCAAGGTACGCGACCTTGGTGCGTTAACATCCCTGGCGTTTCTAGTACGCGCCTAATGATCATTTGCTGACACTATGACAACGTTCTCAATGAAACACAGAGAGCTTTAGATCGTATCCAGTTCAGCCAGTTGGTGCGCTTTGATCTCTTAAACTACGCAACGTTACATGAGTTTTCGTCAATAAAAAGAGTGATTATGATATTAGTCGTGAGATTGCAGAGATTTTGGGGGTTCCGGGGATGACGTCAGACGGCAGTCGGTCACCTTAACTCGCCCACAGTCACATCCTTTGCAATCTAAGCGGACCCTGCCGCTAGGAAGAAGAAAAATCTTCATATAATGTCTGAAGACTCATTTTTACTTTGCAGGAAAAAGTCCATAGTCCCGAAGCAGTTCAAAGGCGTGGTCAAGGCGAAAACTAGAGGCGTCAAGGTCAACAGGAAAAATAAATAGTGTTATTAAAAATTATGGTATATGCCCTAATAGAGGCCTGTGGCCCCTTCTTGCTTTTAAGAAGGTTATAAAGCCAGGCCAAGAGCGTGTAAATAACGCTTATATAGGCGGCCATTATTTTATAAGACTTGGGAATTTAATTTTTCTTATAACTTTATGACTCTCCCATTTTCTTAGGCCACGCTTAATTCAACAGATTATTATTGAAATTGAAACTTCTTAATTCCATGTAATTAACTTGCCTTATCTCAATCTGAAGCGTTCGAGGTTTTCTAAGGGCCTATAAAGGCCCAATAATGAACTCACCTATAATAAGAGTTCATATTTGGTAAGGGTACATTACAAGATGCAACGATTCTCCCTATATGATTTTCTGACGCACTGGAGTATTGCGCAAAATCCCCACTTGGGCTCATGACATTATTTTTATACAATTTCATGATCGTCTTTAAGTATCGCCATGATTGTAGCCGAATTAGGCCGGCGCGTCCGGGTACCAGTACCTTTTTCTCACATAAGATTGGCGTGAAGTGGCGGCAACCTTCTTTTATTTTAGGAAAACACAAGATAATTTTTTTTAAATATTAGGAATACTTTTTAGGTAGCACACAGGAGGATTTAATTAGATAGAGCCATTGATGTGACCAGTTTATGGGCCGCTACTGTCTTCTTCTTCCTATCGTTATCCCGGTTAAACACCAGGGTACGCTTAAATTGTAGAGGATGTGGCTGTGGGGCGAGTTAAACTGACTGATTACCATCTGACGTCATCATCGAAACCCTCAACGTTCTCTGCAACCTTACGACTAATAATATCACAAAGTGACATTAATTTGGGCCCACTGTTTTACGTGCCTTCCGAAGCCCGAAAGATAGAAGATATTATTGATATGTTTAGACAAAGAGGTCGGTTATCAGATATAAGCCAGTGCTAGAATGGATCACCTATCCATCACCCGGTCACAGCAAGAGCAACTTGCTGTGACTCAAATGCCAACCGCTGATTAGACCACGACCTCCTCGTTGACGATGTCGTCAATGATGTGAATTCAAATGTTACTTGTTATTTTTTATATATATAACAAGGGGCAAACGAGCAGGCGGTACTCTTAAGTGACTACCGACGCCCATGGACAACTGCAACAGCAGGGGGATCGCAGATGCGTTGCCGGCCTTTGAGAAATAAGTATGCTCTTTTCTTGAATTCTTTCAGTGTTAGATAACCCATTTATCAAGGAAGGCTGTAGGCTATATCGCTACCTCCCTCGAAAGTTGTTGTAACCCAAAATTCCTAGCTTTACAGTAGAAGCGTTACAAAAAACTATATTGTAATATAACAGTCACTTATTTAATATATTATTGAATTCAAATATCTTATATTATGACGATTTTATTTCAATTTACATGTTTGTAACGCTGTATAATCTACTGTGAAGTTGGCAATTTGGAATTACAACTATTTACGTCGGAGGTATCGATATATCGTCACGCTAAAATTGAATCTATTGTTTTGAAATAATTTGACGCCAGGATTTAATGAAGTTGCGGGCACAGCTATTATTTTATAATATGTTTACCTTTTTCAAATAGGAAATTAATTATTAATTATACTATTCAATTTCCTTTTACCTTTTTATCATACAAGACATAAATTGCAATAAATAATTTTGTGCTGATTTGGTACCCGTCTTTTCTGATGCGAAAAATTGTTTAATCATTTTATATGGGGAGTAAATTAAAGTTTGTTGGGTCGTCTTGAATGCTCGGTTTTTTTTTTTAATAAATGAGGAGAAAAAAGACAAGGAGTTTCTGATTTAAGAAATAGATACCCAAAAAGCAAAGTAGGCACTCTATATTCATTATATCTATACACCGCCTGAGGCCCTTATGTGTACCTAATTTCGCCGGAACGACTTGAAGTTTTTAAAGCGCCCGTAACAACCCTGGCTGGGACCCGGCCATTGTCCTTTTTCCAAACCCCTATTTATGCAAGCCTATTTCGATAACGATCTCTAGATTTTATCAAATAATAATACATTTTTCCGGAGAAAAACTGACTTTATATGGAGTATAATATGTGGAATGGAGAAGAATCTGAATTCACCGACTGACACAATGCAGTTATGGCGGCTGTCGACATAAGTGATGGAAGAAACTACAAAATTTACGCTTTTTGAATCTTTTCCTATACTTGGGCTTCAAGATATAGCTTCTTGCCAAATTTCATGATTCTAATTCAACGGAAAAAATGGGAAATACAACACAAATGGCCTTTTGATTGCATATACTTAAAAGGTGGATTTTTTAGAAGTCTTCTGTATTTCAACTTTACAGCTATACACGTTCCTGAGAGAAAAGGTCTCGATAAACAGACGGACAGACGGTCAACGGAGAGATTCTATAAGGGTTCCTTTTTTCCTTTGGAGATACGGAACCCTAACAAACAACGTAAGTCCTGTGACCAAGTCCATGATGACGTGCACGAATTTCCTTCACATACAAACCTGTCAATAGAAAAAAAATATAGCGTTTAATTATTTTTTTCATTTGCCTGGTGTGTCCTACGAATAGGCATATGCTTCCCCATTTTCGTTCCAATTTCTTTTCCAATCTCATCCATAACTTAAATAAACTATTATCGAATAAATCGCCTGCAATGTAAAATTATTTCTTGCTAGAGCTGAGGAAATTCTATTCGTATTGAAGCCAATTTGTAAGATACGACATCTATCGCTATTCATCCCGTTGAATAGAGCCAATCCCATATTCCCGGTCCTTTTGATAAGCTCAGCGATGGATTAATATTATGAGAAATATATGGATTGTTGTACTTATATGACGTAGGCCAACCAAAGTTTAGGATTACTTCAGGCGGTGGTTTTGGTTGGCGTTTGCCCGAAGTTAGTTCGTACCTCAGTGTTCGAACGTGCGATCAAACGTATTAATGTCTAAAGGCTCACTTACGTACATACATCAGACGGCTGAATTCTGAATTCTACCACTCTCTATCAAAATATTTTAGTTGAAACAAACATAGAGCATACTTTCGATGTTCTGCCTGCCTTCACAAATATTCCAATTCTTAGACTAGATTTGTGCTCGTTGATATTTTGGTGTAAATGCAAAAGAGATCGGGAAAGAATATATAAATAAATATATACAGGGCTATACGACACACGGATGTCTGTTCAGCGTCTGTGCATTGTGGTCAATTAGGACATTTATTCTAAAGGTGATGACATAGAGCCAGAACAAGATCATTCTTTGACTGGCCCGTTAGCGCAGTGGGTAGTTACCCTGCCTTCTCCTCCGAGGGTCGTAGGTTCAATTCCCGTCTCGAGTATGGGTGCATTACCTATATTTACTTATATAATTCTACAAAAAAAATTCGTGTATAACAAAAAAGAATTATGTCTACGATTATTATTATAAGTCTTGAGAGAGGAGCATAGGACATTACATATTAATAGACAAAAGCAGTCATAGACAAAGGCACCGTCAGTTGCTACAAAGAATATGATAGTATTTTATTCCTTATTGTTTGAGTCGGAAGCCACAGTCTTCCACCACACTAGTCACAAACGTCTACCAAACTTTATATATCCACTGTATAATGCTACAATAATTCAGCTTGCTACAATAATAGGTCATAAAGGGAAAATCTATACTACTTACCCTCTACAAAACTTGTGAAAAGACCCTCCTAATATAAGATTGGGCCTTTTCAATATATTTGAATAGGGCATATCTGATATCGCATCGCACGAATTGACTGTCAATGAAAGGGGCAATTTTGTAGTCCAACGGACAAGAAAATTATATATTATATAAGATGTATTTTTTAAGGGTTCAATTCGTATAAGTGGTTAGATTTTATTTATAGCAATCGCATGCTAATATTATTATAATTTAGCAGCCATTTTAGGTTTATTCGTGTGATATTTATGTGTTCGTTACTTACTATTAGTACCGACTTTACTCTACTCTCTCCCTCGTTGTATCCTCCCTTTCCCCTCCCCTTTTACTACCACTACTTAGTAGCAAGGGAAACCAGAATGTTATGTATATGTATAACCTGTGTTCTTTTAAAATTAAAAAAAAAATTGTACTGTTAAATCTGTAATGTGGGTCAACGGATGATAGTTTTACGTGATAACGCCGAACGTTTAGGAACGCTCGGCTCAGGCGCAACGCGACAATGAGTCATGCTTTTTTGTGCGTCAAGAACTCGTTTACCCCAACGGTTGTCGGTCATTCGAGCGATGGCCCTCCTGCTGCCACTTCAGCTTTCTGATTCTGTGTGCTATGCTAGTAATCTCTGTCGGATAACCTCGTTGTGAATTCTATCCTTCAGAGAAAGTCCAAGCATAGCACGCTACAAAGCCGGTTGAGCTACTTTGAATTGGCGGATCAGCCGTTTTGGTAATGTCCAAGTCTAAGCACCATAGGTAAAAATAGTTTAAATTTTACCAAAATTTATATTTCTAGTTGAGTAATTTGGCTATTTATACACGGCACGACATGCTAGGCTGGTCAAACTTCGACCAAAAATCTTTAAATTTGCGTATTCTATATCAAAAATAACAATTCTTTGTATAATAATATTGTTATATTTGACAATTAATATACATACCGGCGCCATGACCACGTTTCGACACAGTGTTAAAGTGTAAACTTGTGTGTAAAACGCTTGGCATTGGTGTGCGCGACGTTTTATTTTAAATTAATAATGCATATTTTATTGTAATATTATCATTCGCACACCCGAGGAGGTCGTGGCCTAATCAGTGGTCGGTATTTGAGTCGATCACTAAGTTAAGTTGCTCTGGCTGCGACCGGGTGATAGATGGGTGACCCATTCTAGCACTGGTTTAGCCAGTGTTGGGATGGGTCACCCATCTATCACACGGTCGTAGGAAGAAATGAAATGAAATGTAGTATCTACTGATACTACGTAAATATTATATACACACAACACAGTTATACGGCTCATGCATGTCACTATACTCTCTGATCATATGCTTTTATGACCTATTAAGTCATAGAACTTAATTGAATAATTTAATTTTAAAACGTAAAAAAAGGTAAATCAAATAGTATCAAATAATATTTTCACGCCCACTGGAATTTTTTATTGGAAAATACGAACAGTGGAAGATCTTTTATCAATAAACAAATGAAGTTTATTAAAATTTTGATTGGTACTCCACTCGGGTATCCTATTACTGAGCTGTATACATTATGATTCAGGCGCGGAACTAACCTTCAAGAAAGGTGGGGTAAGTAAAAAAAAACTGTTTATGTTAAATGGACACTTGTAGAGCATAAATATTTCATGGTAGCATTAGAGTTTTACAAATAAATGAGGAGACTTAACCAGTGGCCGAAATTTGAATCTATCACTAGGTTAAGCAGTTCTTACCGCGGCCGGGTGTTAGATGGGTGACCCATTTTAATACTGGTTTTCAAATATCCGGCCTCCTGCGCATTTCGGGAGGCACGTAAAACAGTGGATCTCGATTAATGTCATTGAATGATGCTAGTCGTGAGATTGTTGGGAGTTTCGGGATGATTTCATAAGAGGTGACGCCATGCTTACAGACCCTTTGGTCAGTAGCCGTAACGCTAGGTACCAGTACCTCTTTCTTAAATAAAATCGGCGTGAAGTGACGGCAATGCTGTCACGTCAAGTGATGGTATTTTTGTGGCGTTTCATTCGATTTGTGAGACTTCTCGGTGGCTTAAATTCATCATTAAAGGCCGGCAATGCATCTGCTAGCCTCTTGGTCTTGTAGATGTCTGCCTGAATACAATGTGGGCTTTTCTCAGTTCAGAACGCTAGGAACCCTCGTAAACATAGCATTTAAATCATCAAAATATTAAATAATTATTTAAAAAATATATATACAGTGCAACCTCGATATAGCGAAAGTTACAATTTGAATAAATGGTAAAATAGAGTTAGGTTAATGCTCTCTATCTATATTCTGCATTCGTTGTAAAAAGGAATTGATATTCGTAATGTAAAGCTTCTTCTTCTTCCTAGCATTATTATGGTCAAGTACCAGGGTCCGTTTAGATTGTAGAGGATGTCGCTTTAAGAAAACTGATTCCCATCTGACGTCTTCCTCGGAACCCCTACGATTTCTGCAACCTTACATTCCTCTAAAATTCATATCACAAAGTAACATTAATCGGGTCCCACTGATTAACGTGCCTTCCGAAACACAAATCAGATATCAAATATAAACCAGTTTTAGGTCACTCAGTTCGGAATCATTGAAGCTGGCTGGGATGTTGTACCAGGCAGGAAATACCTAGTAAATCCTAATTCTGGTACGACATAGGGACCTTCAAGTAAAGAACCCACTCATTCCTCTAAGTCCGGCACCGCATCTGCGAGCCCTCTGTTGTTTCAGTTCTTCACGGGCGTCGGTAGTTATACAGATTAACCGTCTGCCCGTTTGACTCTTGTTTTATAAAATAAAAGTTCTGAAATACTTAAGAAATGTATTGCAATACACTGAACAATTATATGATGTCACCTATTGGTAAGTGGCACGTAGCTAAGTGTAAATACCTGGGGGACAAACTAAATCCGGCGCTGGGCATGCAGCCTGCAGACGGCACGGTTGTTAGCAAACTCTCCGGTAGCCGAATTATTTAGTCCGAAACTCTAAGGTATTGGAAACACACGAGCCGATATTGTACATGTCACCGCGACGATTTAAGGTGCAGCTGCAGCGGCACATGGAGAAGAAGCACCAGGGGAACCGCTGCGCTCGCTGCGGCGAGACGTTCGACTCCAAGGCGGGGTGAGACTGTATAAAATAATTAGGTGTTAGGATTCATCCAAATAGCATCCATGTGTTAGGATTCATCCAAATAGCATCTATGTGTTAGGATTCATCTAAATAGCATCCATGTGTTAGGATACATTCAAATAGCATCCATGTGTTAGGATTCATCTAAATAGCATCCATGTGTTAGGATACATCCAAATAGCATCCATGTGTTAGGATACATCCAAATAGCCAGGATTCGATCGCATTCAATCGTAATTTAAGAATGACCTTCTAGGTTGCTAAAAATACAGTTTTTCCTGGTAACGTCAGGTATTTAGCCGTTGAGCCGACTGCCCTTCAGTCCGTTAGGTACGTCAGTTCAGGATTTCAGCCTGACCTGTTACCGCTTGCTAGGGTTATATCTTACTCATTTGAAATTGGATAAACCCGCCTCTTATACCGCTTGGTCTCTGGGGTAATGAAGTATTATTTTGGTCTTAGTCAAATGTAAAGTCGACCAAGAAATTGGTTTGTCTCCGTAAGGTCGTATGTCGTTTGCATGTCAGTTAGTTAAAAGGCTCATTTTTGCTTGTTATGCATTACATTAATTTCTAACAATAACCTTTAGCAAATTTTTTTTTTAAGTAGGAACTGTTGTTCATAATGGTAAAGCACTTTCTTGATCGACTATACCTTATGATTCAAGTGGCATTAGTGTCCACTAATGCTTGTGCAGTCCTCCGTCTCCCTGTCTGTTACATCCATGGAGTCTCATATACGAGGCTGTAGTGACGATGACTACGTATACCAGACGCCCGCCAACTTAGAAACCTCCTGTTAGGTGACAACAGCCCATATCGGTCGCTGACATGTATGTATATCCATACTATTATATAAAGCTGAAGAGTTTGTTTGTTCACTTGAACGTGCTAATATCAGGAACCACTGGGCCGATTTGAAAAATTCTTTCAGTGAGAGAAAGTCTATAAGCACATATCATCACGCTAAAATTCAATCTAAATTTTCACGTAATTTTTTTTTTTTACATAATTTTACGTGGACAAGGTCGCGGGCACAGCTAGTGTATATATATGTTTTATGAAACTTTAAAAGGAATTTATAATTTCGCCTGATCACACTTTTCATAACGCTCTTATTGTGAATTCACCAACTTACTCCTCAAGTCTAGAGTGTATAATGAAGTTTTATTTCAAAAACTGAAACCAATTGATATGGAATTCATTTATGTACACTGAACCTTACAGCCGCAGGTCGTCTTCGGATGGACATTCGACTACATATTACATACAGGTCTTAGCAAGTCCATATTGAATTTATCATAATTCTTATTTTAATTAATTAACATTGTTTCTTTACGTCAATCTTATTTATATTGAATTAAAAATATATATACTATAATTTAAAAAAAAAACTAGCATTTAACTGTAAAGCTTATAGAGGCAATTTCAAATATAGGCAAAAGTACGTTCCCAAAATGGCGGAACCCATTAGTGCAACACCGATCGATGGAGAATTCTGGAATAATTAGCGACTTAATTTATTATCACATTAATCCTGCAGAAATATTTTGATTTAATCAATGACTTATAATCTCATAAAGACGAAGTACATAGATAGCACATCGAATTCCTCCATGTACCTACCATAATAACGTTGATTTTAGGAACGATAAGTTATTTGTATTTAAAACTGGCGGATCGACCTAGAAACTTGCCTCTTTCTTTGCCTCGCACAATTCCTTTGTGGAATTAGATGCCTGCTTTCGAACAGATACGACTTACCAAATTAAATAAAATTACATTTAAATCCACCTTAAAATTAAAATTACAAATAATTATTGAATGTATCTCATTAAGTTTCACATAAAATGTATGCATTGGATCAAAATTATACTGGCGGAAAGTTGACTGAGTTCAACCGAAAAAAAAAGACCAAATGACGCGTATTCTATAACAGTGTAAAACATTCATAGTTCATATTTAACAAGAAAAGTTTACAAAAATGGAAATAGATAACGATCTAGTCGAAAGAAAAGTAGATTACGTACCCAGCTGAAGTAAGTAATTATTTTTTTTTTATGTTACAAGAGGGCAGACAAGCAGGCAGCAGGCACCGAAGTGCTTACCGTCGCCCATGGACATCTGCACGACCAGAAGGCCAGCAGAGGCGCTGCCGGCCCTTAATGACGAATTTAGGCCACCGGGAAGTCTCACAAACCGAACGAAACGCGACAACAACACCATGAGTGACTAAAGCTGGCCGCCCTAAGAATAATAAGGGTGCATCGAAACGTGGACCGAAGCCAAGGGTAAAACATTACCCGTATTTAAATTTGTTTCTATTACTCAAAACAATAAATTGCTCAACATTTGAATATGATTTGATATATAGTTCAAACATATTGCCTGCCTATGCTTAAAGGAAAAAAAAATAGTTTTAAATTGTTGTATATCTTTTTTATTTATATTAATATTTGTGTACCACAGGGTTCAAAGAAACCAGCGGCAACCATTCCACCAAATACCACAGTACCCGGCGCTCCAGGCCCTGGCGACGCTTCTTATACTGCAAATGGGCCTTATGTCGCCTCAAATACATATCAAAATCACCCCCCCGGAGACCGACCTGATGCCAGCCGACCCAATTATTCTCCGTACCCATATCAGAATTCTAGTACGGGATATTATCCGCCGAATCAGGAGTACAATATCATCATAGTAGTCCCCGAGAATATCAACATGGTTCCCTTCCAATACTTCTCGAGGTGGTGGGCTTTGACTGCACTCATCAAAGTGGCGTCTACCAGCTCGGGAGTGAGGTACTTGTGGGGGCGGTATTTCTGTTAGAGGTACGAATCTGTTGCCTACAATGCTGCCAACTGGTTTGACATTTGTCAATCTGGAGAGAAAATCTATATAGTGATACGTGAAGAGAAAACTCTCGGTACAATTTCACGAAAATTGCGCGGACGGAATAGTTTGACTTTAACTTTGACACAATTATAGTTTATTTAGAGGATGGTGAATTCTAATACTTTTATAAAATATGTGTTATTAATACACTAATTTATTAAAATAAAACCTCACGCATACCAATATCAAAGATTTACACACATGTGTATAGATGTTACTATAATGCCGGAGCCAGATATAGCTAGCATTTGAATGATCATTTCAATAATCATGTAGTGTGTGACTTTGTGTAACTGTAGAAAGTTTTGTAATACTGTGTGGACTTCAAGGACAAAAATGTACAAACACTTTGAGCTATGTCTGGCTTCGGAATGACATTGTGTTAAAACGTAGTGACGGCCGTGTGTACATTTATATCAATTGTCAAATATATCAATGTTGTTGTACGAAGAATTAAAATGTTGTATAATATAGCTTTATTTTTTAAATAGCATATTATGGTACGCTAACCTAAAGATTTGAGGGCGAATTTCGTCCAGACAACAATATCTAATATTAGTTATTGTAAAATATTTGCTAGTATTTGTAGACTTTATCAAGAAGTTTTTATGTAAAAGTTTAACATATTTTTTTTATGATTAAAAAGTAGTATATAGCTCAGATGGCACTTTAAAAAAATCAAAATAAATTTGGAACCTAATTTCAAATGTGTTCCAAGCTGATAAGAGTTTATAACAAACTCAGTCGTGTATGTTTTTTGAATTTTGCAATATGTTAATAATAATACAGATACGATGAGAGCATTTTATTCCCAAGCTTTTTCGTAATTTAAATAACCTACGGAGCTACTCCAATAAACGAAAAATGTCTCCCAAAATAATTATAAAATCCTGATTTTTTTAGGATATATATACAAGTCAAATTTTAATAAATTTCACATCACTCGAGTTGCGAGCTTGCTGGTAAAGCGGTTCTCCATTTTTCATGTATAAAAATATATATTTAAATATTAACTTACTTGTTCATCATGACACTTCCTCTTATCTCCGACGAAATACGTTTGTAGACTAAAAACAATGTAACAAAACTAAAAATTGACTTCATATTTGTAACAAATATATTTCCTGTATATTTACTCCAACATTACACTTTATAACCTAACAATACTTTGCTAATTGAACAATCATTTGATGCACTGTGGTATTTAACAGATTTCTGTGATGTATGGAGGTGCATTGTTTCCGTATAATGCCACAGGTGTTTGCCTACATTTTTTTTTATGTCGCTTGCAAAGGCACATTAGTTACGTAAATCAATGTAAGGAGAGCGTAGATTTTTTAAAACAACTCAGAACGTATATTCGCTTCATAATAGGTATTCTTGTGTATTTAAACATTATATAAAAAGTTGAATTAATTATGCAGTTTGATTACTTTTCCCAAAAGTGCATATTTTTTTTTCTTCGCGAAATTGTTGTTTGCACAGTTGCACTCTACTGAGCGGTATTCCATCGGTGGAGGCTATTTTTTTTATTGAGTTTGGAATGCTAAAATAGGGCATTTTGGAGCTTTCCGGCGTTAATGTTAACATTAAACACACATATACAAGGATTTCTGTATTCAAACAAAAGAAAAATACCACGAAGCGGCCAAATGTCAAAAGCGGCTGCCTCTTTTAACCTATCCACCTCTAACCTATCCGCAACAGAGTTACGTTTCACGCGGAATAAGTGATATTCCGTCGGGGGAGTCTGACATTTTTGGGAAAAGTAGCCAAACTGCAAAAAAAATCCTTGGCCACGTTTGTATGTCTGTTAGTGCTAAACTTAATAACTACTGGGCGGATTATCATGTAATTTACACCAATAGATAGAGATATTTGTCAGGAATAAAAGCCGAGAATTTGAATGATTTGTAACGTGATGTCGTAAAAAACGTTTTTTGTGCGCTTACTTTGCGTATTCTGGCTTATTGCATAGATGAATATAATGTATCACGGAATGATATAATAAGAGATCTATAATTAAGTCAGGAATGGCACATGTTTATCTCTTCAGTAAAACCCACGATAACTATGAATAATAATACGTTGACGTAATGTATTCCTTTGCCAATTAGAAGAAATCGTAAAAAAAGATACAAAATTTAAAATATAAATATTTTTATTTAATTTCTGCATTAATAGTATTTATTTTTCCTTCTCTTATACATCACAGGGTCTAGATGCCACGTGTCGTTGCCGCCACAGGAGATGAGAGTGAAGCATCCACCATAAACAATGGGTGGATCTGTGTCTGGCACACAGATGTTATCTTGACAGAAAGTTGCAGTACCTTATAGAACATAAATAAACAATGTGATGAGATACGAATATCTCCTTAGCTCAAACAAGCAGGGATAGGTACCATAACACCAATGCCGAACCGAGGTAAGGATGGAGCGAGATTCAAGTAAGTCACCATGCTTATTTGCCCTGGTAAAAATCATTGCGTCCATTTTTAATAAGTAGCTCGACACAGACATATTGTTGTCGTAATGATTAAATCATAAAAATTGCATTTCAAATAAAAAACATATAAACCAAGTTATCGTACGGCGGGATCTTAGTCCATATATGTTAGATTGACAAGAGTCGCTCCTAGGTAAGACGTCTCCTGGGACTTGGCGCTTGGAGCGCCCGTCCCTTCACCCTATTCTAGAGCCGGTCCTGCATAACACTATGCAAATATTAAGCAAAGCTATAGTTTTGCGGCGATTTAATAGCTCATCGTTTTTAATGGTTATGCCCACTTTTCTTAAACATATATTTACATGAATGTCCCGTTGGACGCCCTTACTGGACAAAAGGGCAGGCGGTTCATCTAAGGGACTACCGACGTCCATAGATATCTGCACTAGCAGGAGGCTCGCAGATGTCTTGCTAGTCTTTAAGGACGAATTTAGGCAACCGTGAACTCTCATAAATCGAACGAAATGCTATAACAATACCATCACTTGACGTGACAGCATTGCAGCCACTTCACGCCAATTTTATGTGGGAAGTTACTGGTACGGTCACCGGCGCAATTCGGCTGCATTCCAAGAGGACTACAAGCGTTGCGTAACCTCTAATTAAGTTATTTTCTCGTAAAAGCAGCAAATTTAGATAGCCTAATTGTTTCCTGGTATTTTTTTTACTCACCCACGTAGCCAGTCGGACGCGCCTGCCTTTTATTCTTGACATAGTCAACGACAGCTTTAGACAGAGCGTAGAAGTGTTTGCTGGCTTTGTATCTCATCTTTGCCAACGCAGCATCGCAGTCACTTTTGTCAGCTCGACAGTGGTACACCAGGTTCCGAGTGTTCGTCTTCACCATTTCTTCCCTTAGCACTTGGTATTTGGTGTCAGAGTATAACATTTGAGAGAATCGGACATTTACTAAAAGTCAATGTTAATTCTATAGTTGAATGGTAATAAAAATGGCCAAAAGCGTGTTAAGACATGCTTATATAGAAGGGTTCCGCATCTGATACGCTATAAACCCATTTGTTAAATAACTTCAAAAGTTGTTGTCCGATTTCGTTCAGAATAACTTTCCTAATGAGTTTTTAGCATGTTCTACAATTCTTGGCTTTCTTTAATAATATAATTATTTATCCACTTTCTTTATAGTCTAGTGTGGTTTAATGAATTAAGATGTTGATTGTGTACACTCGGAGGGTTGATTTATTTCACAGCTTCAAAGGACTGCAGACTTTAGTCTGTAGTATTATTGTTCCTGAAAAAAGGGTCTTAACAGACTTTATTATATTGAAGATACGGCACTCTGAGTAAAAAGTTACTACCTATGTATTTAAAACAAAATTTATGCAATCATCAAAATCTCTCTTTACATTTACGTGTGTGTCAATTGTGGCACAAACTAAAACTACTTAGAAACCTTTTAAAATAAAAGAGGTTGGACAACTATTTCAATTGAGTTTTTTTTTTAAATTCGGGAACGACGTTGCTGGCTTCGTTTAGCAATAAATAATATTTTCCAGTTCAAATGCTGCGGTGCCATGCGATACACGGACTGGCGGAAGAATAGATTAATTAAAATACAAATGGCCATGAATGTCAATCATGATCACGGACGTGTAAAGTGTAAGAAATGTAATTTTAATGCTAATTTAAGTTCTAATGTCATAGTCTTATGATTCTTTTTGCAATGTCACTGCATAGTGATAAATAAGGCTCTTAACACACTCAACGCTTTCAGTATGCTACTACGGAATAATCATATTATCAACCTCAGTATTTTTTTATTAATTAGTTCAAGATTATGGTAACACACACTTCCTTACATACTTCTGCTATCGGCTTTTTTTTTATATATAACAAGAGACAGACGGAGGAGATCGTAGCTTAATAAGTGGCCGGCCTTTGAACCGATCGCTAGGTTGAGTAGCTCTTACCGCAGCCGCGTGATAGTATACAGTAATACGCAATCACACAAAAATAATAATTTGGAAGTTACAGAGTCTACAATTTTGTTTAGACGTATAGATTGCAAATATTTTAAAAATAAATATATGTTTAATAAAAACGACAAATATATAATGGAGAAGCACGTTATTGAAAATAGATCTTTTAGTACAAAGCCGAGACCTCTGTTACAGATTTCTGCAAAGTAACGCTTGATTAAGTATACAAAAAGTTTTCGCAGACGCAGTATTTTAATCAGTCTTTTGAGAAAGGGGCGTTCCCTCAAAAATGGCGAATTATATTAAATATAAATATATTATAAATGTCATTATATAATACACTTTAAAATTATTTGTATTTTTAATTCGCGACATAATAGCAGAAACTATGTTAAATTAGATAAATTCTCTGAGTCCATGGGCACTAGGGTGACTGCGTATAAACGGTGTTGTTTACAACTTGTTTCAGCTAGCTAGCAAATATAGAGTTGCAGTTATAGTGTTTGCTGCCTGCAAAGAAGTCATACTTTTATTTTTAGTTATGTCTTTTCCAAATACATTTTCAAAATAAAACATTTTCTACGTAAAAATATTTAAAATGAAATAAAAAATATGCTGAATACTGTATTTACATACTTATAAACACTAAAAGTCCCGTTGACGAGATTTGGTGTCATGAAATATGAAAATAACTGTACAATTTTTTTTTATTAAAAGTTTCTACCGATTTCATTGATTACTACATGCCCAAAGAGCCCGTCTTTCAAGTAAAGAATTCCTTTTTTTTTGGTAATTGCGGATAAATATGAATAAATATGTATACAGAGCTATGTGGCACTCGGACGTTTGGAAATAAAACAACAACGTATCTGCCATCGAATCGATAAGAAAAAGAAGAGGTAGCGCCACACTTGTAGCCGAATTGGGCCGGCGTGTCCGGGTACCAGTACCTCTTTCTCACATGAGATCGGCGTGAAGTGGCAGCAATGCTGTCACGTCTAGTGATGGTGTGTGTGTCTATTTGCCTCGAGTGTATCTAATTGTAAATAAGGTTTTTATTAATCATTACATAACATTCCTAAAGTACAATTGTCGACTGGCCCGTTGGCGCAGTGGGTAGTGACCCTGCCTTCCGCTCCAAGAGTCGTAGATTCGATTCCCGCCTCGAGTCTGGGTATATTGTCTATATGTATGTATTTATATATTTCTACATAAGAAAAAACAGATTTGTGTGTAGAAGGCATCTGTTACCTATAATAACACAGGCATTAAGTTGTCTACCTTAGAAAAAGACGTCCGTGTGTCAAATAGTCCTGTATAAATTTACAGTTATTCATAATTATTTAAAAAAAAATGTTATAAATAAAAAAAGTAAATGTTTTCAAGTTTCTAAATTTATTTTGTTTTTTACTATGTCTACTATACCTAACCTCAAAAGGATTCCAAAGGACACTACCGAATTCAAAACTGCTTACCCCGTTTATGCCCCACGATTTTTACAGCCTCACGGCTGATATCACTCAGTGCCCTTACTAACTACTTTTTGTGACTTATGGGTCACGTTTCCATATAAATTAACGTGTCATGACTAATTGAGAATTCTTTAAACCTATTTAAGTACATATTTAAAGGCACTTCAGGATGAGTGAAAGCTCATCAGTGGGCGTTCTTCAACAATATTGGTTTGTTTTGTTTGTCATCTTCCATAACTGGGTTAACTCGCACAGCACTTAAAGTTTAAATAAAAAAGAGACGGATTTCTTAGCAACATTCCATGAATTGAACGTATCGAGTCCATCGTATTGCGAAGGAAGAAACCTGGGCAATGCCTGGGACTTGTGACCCAAGTGTAGGTTTGAGGGATCCCTTTAACGTGTACACGAATACTCACCTCCACTGGCCGTGTTACGTTCCCTGCCCAACCAGTTCCGATCTGATCTATTTTTGTAAGTTGTCTACCTTAGGCTGTTCCTAAGGTTGACAACCCCAAACACAGATACCAATATTCATAAACTTGTTAAGGAGTTTACTGGGAACATATGAACAACGTGACACTGGATTTTTCCATATTACATTACAATTACAACCATTACAATTAAAGGGAAAATAGATGTTACAAAACAAATGAAAATGTGTTTTATTCAAATATTGTTTTACTGACTACCTTTGTACCCTTTCGGGTGTACCGAATTAGTTGTTGGGGTTCATCCTGGTGTAAAAATTTATGGTTATTCTCGTATTTTACTTTAATACATACTTTTAAACAGGGATGTGATGATTCGTTCCAGCTTTGTATCAATTAAATCAAAAGATGTTTTATTCAAAGACCAGTGGAAAGGCCGCCAAAAAATCTGGCAAAGCCCAAAAGAACATCTCCAAATCGGATAAAAAGAAGAAGAAGCATCGAGATTTTCTATGATTTGTAGCGAGATATTGTAAAATACTAATTTTTGTGCGCTTACGTCGCGTGCACTGGCTAACCATACGAGATAGAACAAAATAATGTACTACGGAATTGTACATCTAAAAAATATCTATAATAAAGTCCGCGATAACATATATCTATCTTTTAAGCATAACTCACAGGAACTATTTCTATCTTTTATTTATTACAAAAAAGTAATGAAGTATTTACGAAGCTATTTTAAAGAACACCGTATTAATCCCTATACAATTAAATACGCTAGTTACTTTGTACGTTTAAGCAGATGCCAGATGCCTTTTACAGTATATCATTAAAATGAATATCTTAAAATATATTAGCGATTTAAAATACGGTGGCAGAGGGGACTGCTGCTCCGATTTGAAAAATTATTTTAGTATTAGATAGCCCATTTATCGAAGAAGGCTATACGTTATCGCGCTAAACATTATAACACAACACATATGTGTATACATTTTAATAATATAACTATGTATTTAAGCATTGAAAAGATTAAGTGCTTATAACGATTGTACCTGAAATCTCGACCTGGTTTCACGTGAGCTTTATATGTCACTGGGACGACATGCACGCATAGTATCGAAAGGTAGATTTACGTAGTCATAAACATATATATTTTTGTGTTATATTAGTCACTGTGTGTTCCTTGTAAATAAATATAGCTCGCGTTTACAAACTTTTTACTTCCTAGCGTTATCCCGGTTCAATACCAGAGTCCGCTTAGATTGTAGATGTGGCTGTGCGGCGAGTTAAGATAACCGATTGCCATCTGACGTCATCCTCGGGACCCCCACGATTTCTACAAAGTTACGACTAATATCACAAAGTGACATTAATCGGGTTCCACTGTTTTACGTGGCTTCTGAAACACGGAGGAGGTCGGATATCTAGTCTGAAAGGGATAACTACTCAGCTTCAATCAGAGTAAATACTCTAAAGCTGATTTTCAGTAGCTCCTTTAGACAGGCGACAACATTATGAATATAAACATTACAGTAACAGAAATACTACAAATGTATAACATAACATAATCACAGATTCTATTGGTTCAATTTGAGTTATTAGGGAGTTAGGGCTTAGCATTAAAATTATCGCATTATATTATTATTAATATTACTTAATTTGTTTTAAATTACAATGCTTTTTTTAATTACTTACGTATTTTCTATGAAAATGGGTTCTTATGTTCGGTCAAACCGTTCTTGAGTTATAAATGGTGTATCCGAAACGATTTCGTTTTACACTAGCTGTGCCCGCGTAATCATCCAAGCCATCTGCGTAAAATGAGGAACTAAAATAGATTAAATTTTAGCGGGTTCGAATTGTGTGAAAAGTTTGCTTGCTTACGTTAAGACATAGCTTCCTTCAATGCTCATTTCAATGATCATATAGTGTGGCCGGGAACTATGGGATGACGTCAGATGGCAATCGGTTATCTTAACTCGCCCCACAGCCACATCTTCTAAAATCTAAGCGGACCCTGTTATTCAACCGGGATAACGCTAGGAAGAAGAAGAAGATACATTTTGACTTATAATAATAGAACTAGTGGATATGAAATAAATGCTTCATTAAATTGCGCATTTAATAATAAAAATCATTGTTAATATTCAATAAAATAAAAACTGGTCCTTTTAAGTCGGATCGGGTACTTGTTTATATATTTTTCTCACATTTATTTACTTAATACTAACCTATTTTAAGAAATGAACAGATTTAAACATAATTTAAACTGAATTCGTATTGCCTCTTGTAAGGTCTCATTCGCACGAGAGCTTTTTTACCGCGCGTTAGAAACGGGTTCAAATAGAATACATAAATTCCCAAATTTATGTTGACGTCACTGCGTTTTTAAAACGCGACGCTTATTTATGGAGAAATGTCCTATTATCAACGTTACATATACAGGTGTCCTAAAGTTCAACGACGCTGGAGCTAGAGGTGGTCTTGGTAATGACTATTCATAAAAACAATATATAAATGTCTCTCTTCTTATGATAATAAAAATGGAGACATATTTTTGTATGTTTTTTAAGCTGTCACGACCAGGACCACCTGTGGCTCCGGCTTATTGTTGAATTTTTGGACACCCTGTATACGCTATATTTTTATTCATTTTGACAAACGCCGAAACTTAACGCAATGCTTTTTTAACTCTCGTGCGAATGTGGGTTGAATAGAGTAAAAAACAAATCAGATTACATAAAAGCTACTTAAAAACTTACCTTTCTTATGATGTCTCGTAAAATTCCCAAAAACGCTGCCCAATCTTTGTTGGTTCCTTGTTGTGCACAATTCTAAGGATTTCAGGTCGTCGGCATTTTGCGTAACCAAAATGGAGGATCGCTTCGACTCCATCGCTTTAGTGTTCACAAACAATTCGGCTTCGAGTAAAAGAACAACAACGGCGTAGAGTAGTTTCAGTTCTTTACAGCAAAACATTGTTTTGGCACTGGGTCTAGTGAATGTCACATGGGGGAAAGTGGCTCATGGTTCGACTCACTTAAATTTATAGTCATTATTGCTATTAATTTGCTAGCTTCCATCTAGTGCAAATGTTCTGATTTGGTCCATTCTGCAACAAAGAAAAATATTTTTTAAAGTTTTTGTCAAAAAAACGTATTTATTATTTACTAGCGGACCCGGCATACGATGTCCTGCCCGAACGTGGGCTGCTTACTATTTACTTCTATTATTCTATATCATCCCCGTTTCCGTTCCCATTTCCGTTCCCATTTCCGTTCCCATTTCCGTTCCCATTTCCGTTCCCGTTCCCGTCCCTGACCCCATCTTCGTTTCCGTATTATTAGAAATACCGAATGACTACGAACCGTTTCTGCTTTGTGCAGCGGTAATTAAATGAAAATTGATTCCTTGACGTTAGGAACACACCTTCATAGCATAGATAAAAGTGAGTGCTTTTAATTTAATATGAACTTTATTGAATAGCAATAAAGTTCAATTTGACTCTACATTTTAGTTAGACAACGTTTGTATGGGAAAAAGAAAAGGCTTCTTTTTAGGGTGTTCCCGGCAATTATTCGATTTTTTCTCACCGTAAAAACAATCCTTGGACTTCAACGAACATTTGAAAAAAGAATTGGTAAAATTGGTCCAGGCGTTCTTGGGTTATGCGATTACCAACACATTTTGCGATTCGTTTTACTAGGTGCATCCCACCACTTCATCCGCGTGGGTCACACTTTTCACTTCAGAATTAAACTAAAAGAATTTTCACTAAAGAATAGTACGACATAAGATCTACCAAACATGCACAAAAACTTTCAGAAGAATCGTTCAAGCCGTCTCGTTTTTATATATATATTTTATATATATATATATAAAATTCTCATGTCACGGTATGTTTACCGTGTAGACAGATATATACAGATTTTATATAAGCATATTATATAGAAGCTGGTAGTTTGTATAAAAGTTGAGTTTGTTGTGTTAATAAAACGAAATACATTTACTTCGGTTTCAATATTTGCTTTACGAAAAAGGGGTTTACTGGGTGGAAGTTAATAACGTGTGTTTGTGAACAAGAATTTATTTTCACTTGCGAAATGAAATTGAAGGGGTTTTGATAAAATTAAATGGTTTTTCTATTACTAGCAGACACGATACACGTTGTCTTGTCCCAATCCCGTTCCCGTTCCCTTTCCCAATATTTTCGAAAATTACCCCTAACAGACAGACACACAATTTAAGAATATAAACCTTTTCCTAATTATAATGAACACAACAAAAATCGATATTCGGTTTTATTACGCCGTATTTGACGATATTCGGAGCACGCATTCTATCAATGTCATGTCAAACGCCATAAGGTTACATTATAAAAAATTCTAATTGTCAAAAAAGCTAAGGTTAAATTAGAAATAAATTATTATGGTGTTTAAGTATTCTTTAATCTGCACAATTTTCTAAATATTTTCTTTTATAACAACCTTCTCCTCACAATAACAAACATAACAAAGAATAATTAACGAAATGCGTATAAATACGGATTTATAATATTATCTATTTCTATAAAAATAAATCCCATTTTTACTTGGTCACGCGTGAACGGCTAAATGAGGAATGGCATATATATCCTATCCTACTAATATTAAAAACGTGAAAGTTTGTACACATAGATTTATGGATGTATGTTTGACGCTCTTTCACCAAAAAACTACTAAATGGATTTTAATACAACTTTACAATAACACAGTTTATACATCAGAATAATACATAGGCTATAAATTATAAAAATATTGTGTGAATTGTCGAAAATATACGGATAAATGTCAAGACAGTAGGAGAAAATTCTGCCATCTGCGAGCTATTCCAGCGTGCGCTGCAAAACCCGTTAGAGTGTATACAATGTACGAAGGAAATGTTTATTTTAAATTGTTCACCAAACAGCTCGCGACAGCGTATATCCATTTTTCATGTTTAAGCTATAAACGCCAAAATAGTGAACCATTATGGAACGGGAACGGGGAATGGGAAGGAACCGTGAAAGGAGACGGAAATGGGAACGGGGTAAATATTATAGGATAATTCTTCTTTTTCTTCTTGGTCGCTACACTCTTGGCAGAGTGGTCTTGGCTGTCATTTCTTGTGTGGCAGGCTTAACCACGCGGCGCCATTCTTCTCTCACAGCCGCGCGTCTGGTACTCTCGTGCTGAAGACAGTTTGTGGCAACTTACGGGCAGGGCAGCGTCGCCGGGTAGTTTTATATACTATATGACAGTGGGGGTATCGGGTAGTTCTATTAAAATTAATGGATATTATAAAGATTTATTAGAGGTATAGTGCCATATTTGCAGTCTTTTTGTTCTGCAGCCAAATTGTGCCGGCGCTTCCGGGTACCTTTCTCACATAAGGGGCAAGGGAGGCGTGAAACGCAGGATATGTTATACTAGACCTAAGGTTTTTATCGATGAGACGATCATGACGTCACACTAAAGGTTACGCCTGAAAATCAGCGCTGCGGTGCTCAACTGTATGCTGCCTACATGCTGAGGCGTAGACCCTTTTGGCCGTACGACCCTTTTTCTTTACTTATTTTTCTTTTTAAAAAGTGGTTTTAGAGTTAGGGTCTGTTTCTTGTTCTGTTTATCTTGTTTTTCTATAGTCAAATAAATTCCTTTTGATTTGATTTGATTTCTGCTGGCCTTCTGGTCGTGCAGATGTCCATGGGTGCCGGTAGGCACTTCGGTGCCTGCTGCCTGCTCGTTTGCCCCCCTTGTAACATAAAAGAAAAGACTTGTAAATTGTGCGTTGAGAGGTTTGTGCCCGAATATCGACATCCAGGCGATATCTAGTGGGTATTAAAAAGTACCTGGATTAAGAAGGCCTTTTAGTTAAAAAAAAAACATTCAAGTGGAAGTTGTTAACAATTGGAAATATCATTCCGATCTGTATGTTTTGATTACAATACTTATATGGCTATGAGTGAAGTAAAACTGATTTAACATTATCGTCAAAACCTAAAGGTAAATAAACATTAAGGACTTTTTATTAAAGTCGGTCAAATAAACATTGATGTGGTGGGATTACAACAACCTTCATCTTCATGGCGGAATGGTGGATAAACTCGCGGAGGTAACGTATTCGATTCTGGGCTTGATAATTCCACACATAATGTAATTATATGTTTTCCAAAGTGAAAGAAAAGAGTGATGTGATTATGACACTTGTACTCACTTAAGCTACATTCGTTTTGTACTTTCATCTTTCCCCCTATTATGTCATAGGATCTACTCTAAATACGCAATTATGTACTTTAGCTCTCAGTGGTTGCTTTCAAGTTAATTACTATGACGTCGATTTGGTATTTTTAGATTACAGGCTAGAGCACTGGCGGACGTCGTGGCCTAATCAGTGTTCGGCATATGAGTCGATCGTTAGGTTAAGTTGCTTTTTCTGCGACCCGGTGATAGATGGGTGACCCATTCTAGTACTGGTTTATGTTTGACATCCGATTTCCTCCGTGTTTCGAAAGATATTGATATGGATGACCCGATTAATGTCACTTTATGATATTAGTCGTAAGGTTGTAGAAATCGTGGGGTTCCGAGGATGACGTCAAATGAGGTAAAAACACTTCGAAGGCCCAAATGATGCCTCAGAAATGGTGCCCTTAATGAAAAAGCTGTGTATAAAAATTTGCCTTTATTTTAAAACAGCTATTCAATGATACCAAACACGATAGGGTCGAATGTAAAAAAAAAATAATTCCCGCTTCACATGTGTAGAAGTCACTCCAAAATAGTAAAATTATTATTAGTTTATGTTGCCAAAAATAAAATCAATACACAATACATAACTGTACAAAATTTTACGCATTTCTGTTCATAATTGTAGAAGTTAGACATATGCGGAACGGTGGACGCGGTTGACGGACGGACTTGTAGGACAAAAGGAAACCTTATACTTTCGCTCTGTCCGTCCGGTTCGGTACATTAAAAAGATATTAAGACAATGTTACTTAATGCTTAAAGTACTATAATAAGTCTAAATATTATTGTACCTGGCTGGATTTGCTGCTGAGTGGACGCAATATATGGACTATATACAATGTATATACGAAACCTATAGCAAAATGAAAAGTTAAATCAATTTTGTATGTCTGTCTATCTGTTTGTTCCTGGTAATCTTCGCAACGCCTGTACAGATTTTGCTAGGACTTTCATTGGTAGATAATTTCACAAGGAATAACATAGTCTACTTTCCTTTTAGCTAAATATTTAGGGTTCCGCACAAAAAAGAAACCCTCTAATTTAATAAAATCACTGAATTCAACTTCATCGAGGTGCCATGGCGACGGCCGGTTACGCATCCAAACAATTCATATAAAAATTTAGGACGGGTAACTCATTTGGCGACGTCGCCAAATTAGAAGCGTAGCCACGGTTACTACTGGCTACTTATTTGGCAACCGCATACATACATGGCTGTGTACCCGGCGACGCCTCTATGGCAATATATGATGTCATAAATAGTCGCCATTTTTGTGCTTTGAGGGTCTCTACCCGGCTAGGCACCTACGCGCGGGGAACTCGTCGAACGCGGGGGGGCTGAAGGCCCCCCCGAGCCGACCGCCCTTTGCTAGAGGGGTCTTACATCGTGGAACGTTCTAGTATAACGTAAAGCCATTTTTGAACATTTTTGACCCTCCCTTCCCTCCATGGGACGCTCCGTAGCAATTTTTGTGTACTACTCCCCCCTTCCCCTCCCTAAATGTTACGCAACAAGTACAGAAATTCACTAAAACATTGTTGTCATTGTTTGTTCCCTAACTTTTAATTGAAATTATAAAAAGAGTTATTACGTAACGCGTGGTTCGAACCCTCCCTCCCGGCGTTGTAACGCATCGTAAACTTTTGCAAGGCACCCCCTCCCCCTTACCCCATATTGAACGACCCCCTAAACCTATTCTATATAGAATAATACGACTTTCATCTGTTTAATTATGTAGGTTAATGCTGTAGAGTTGAATGTTAAAATTCGAGCAAGTGCAGTTGGTATAACATAGAGAGTTCCGTACTGTTATAATTATATAACGATATTATGATTTATCTTAGGACAAAATGAGACCAAAGTTGTATTCTTTGAATTTTTTATTTTATAATAAGCGCTAACGTACATATCAACAGTAAAGAAAGACTTCACTCAACTGAAATTTTTAAAGAAAAAACAATTTAAGCCTTATTTCAGGACTATAAATCCCTTTTCAGGGTTCCGTAGTACTACAAGGAATCCTTATAATTTCGCTCTACCCGTCTTTCCGTCTGTCTGTACCTGCCCCTAAGGTGGTCCCCCCTAGCATTTCCAAACTATTAGACGTAGAGACTTGAAATTTTCCATGTTCATAGAACATCCTAAAAACTCATTAGGAAAATTATTCTGAACGAAATCGGACAACAACTTTTGAAGTTATTTAACAAAACTTTTCTAATGAGAAGTGTATATCTGGAATACACGTTTTGTCATTTCTCCTCTTCAGTGATATCTGTAAAGTCAGAATAGGACAGGAGATTTATATTTCTCTTGATCCATGTTATTTTCAAAATCGTCCAAGTGGAAGACCGTTTAAAAACATAATTGAATTATTATTTCAGCCAAGTTAGCAGCAGGCTCTGCTGTCGACAAGGCGGCCATTTTGGCAAAATTATCGATACTCAGCCGCGCTACGACAGAGTCAAGCACGTGCTCGTGGCACTGTATGACACTTTCACAGAAAAATGTTATTTCACAGAAGGATGTGTCCTCTACTAACCTTACAATAATTACTTTGTAAGTAACTTACGTATATACTTACGTAATATAGATATGTATTGTATTTAAATAAAATTGAATAATTTGTCTGTGGTTTCTGTATGATAAATAATAATATGAGTTATTTGACAAAACTCGTCTGCCCCCTTGTAACATAAAAAAAAACAGTCGAAATTAGGCATATCTGACTGTCAAATGGAAAATACTACTTTTATCATTTCAAAAATCACTTACTGTATTCAAAGTATTCATTTAGTATTCGAATGATTTAACCATCGAGTTAAATCATTCAAAAAACAATCAATATATCGTTATATATATAAATAAAGTGTGACGTTGTTTGTCCACGATGGACTCCTGAAATACTTAACCGATTTTAATCAAACTTGCACACCGTGTGCAGTTTAATTCAACTTGAAAGATAGGATAGGTTATTGCTCAATTTATAGTTGCAAATAAAAATGACTTGCTGAAATGTGTGCACGTGCATAATTTTCGAAATACAGCACCAAATATTTATTATATGTAAAATACATTGAGGACGTAGCAGCCTAATCAATAGCCGATATTTGAGTAGATTGCTAGGTTAAACGGTTTTGTATAAAGAGACGTCTTTGATGTCGTCATAAATACCGACGACGACGTCTAGAATGTGTACGGAAGATAGGGTTGTCGAAAGTATATAACATTTATCATCACCGTCAGCATTCTTAACCTATGATGAACCACTGTTGGGCAGGTCTCCTCACTTACGCCACAGTTGTCGATCCTGAGCCAACCCAGTTTACCGTGTATCTGCTGGAAATCGGATGTCTATGGCCTATCTGGCTGGTGGTCTGCCTCTAGGGCGTTTGCTTACACATAGTTGCCATTATGTTAATATTTATAGTTTTTCTAAAATATTTTTGCCCGAACATAGAGTATAGAACGTCAATATCTCAATGTTGGCAACGATGAATTGAAAGTCTATTGCACTACTTTTCACCCCACGAAATTAGTAACTGTTGCGTATCTAGATACTTTGGTATCTAACTGGGCGTTCTAGGTATTTGCTGGTTTGTTTCCTAAATAGAAGCGGGTCGAGTATACCACAAAACGGGACTTCACTCTCTCATCATACTGACACTGTACCCGTAATCTTTGTCTTACTTAAACTTTACGTGTCAGTCTACTATTATTTTTCAATTAAAAAAAATCGTATCCATATTAATAGGCGACGCAAAAATTTTTGGAATCCATTTTCTTCTCGTAAATTGTGCAAACATTAATGCAAAACGATTTACACACACATTCAAACATTTTACTATAAGATGGTTTCAATGCGTAGTCGTGACGATAGTATTTATTTTATTTTACAAGGACTATAAGAGCAGACGATTCATCACCTATATGACTACCGACGCCCATGGACATCTGTACCACCAGAAGACAAACTTGCTTGCCTTTAGGTTTATGTATAGTAATTGTCGAATATAACAGTGTCGTTGCAATAATAATTAAATAATAAATATATAATAAATCTTTATCGCGCTCCCTCAGCGCTCTCTCCACGCTCTCGTACTCCGTCTGTATGTCCCTGTTGCCGCACTTCTGCACCGCCTCGCGGACTTTGCTGATCTGACAATAACAAATATGATGTACTTTTTATTCAAGTCTATTTTTCACAAATAGACACTTAACGCAGGGGTCAAAAGGCACGAATGTACTCCCTTCGATTAAAATATTTTAAGATATATCCGTTACCGCTTCAATTGCCAGTAACGACTCGGGGATTTTGAAGAAAATTGTATAGTCAAAGGCCGGCAGGGCATATGCGAGCCTTCCGGTAGTGCAGTGCAGTCCGCGGGTGTCGGTGATCGCTCAGTAAAAAATCAGTGCAGCAATGAAATTTCATACATTACTGCACTGTTTCGGTTCTAAGCAGAGAAAGCGTCCACTCTGACCGGGTGCGCAGTTGGAAGAAAAAGCCAAAAATCCTTACGGTCTCCTCGAAGAAGGTGTGCTTGCCCGCCTGCTCGGGCCGGTCCACGTCCAGCACGGCGCGCAGAACGGGCAGCGCCTCGTCCGCGCGCCCCATCTCGGCCAGCGCCGTCGCCTGCGAGGGGCGCAGTAATGTACGCGTTGCTGCACGCTTTATGTGTATCTCTATATCTATGTTATGGCGTACACATAATAAGATGAAAGTCGTGTTTTAGCGTTTTTGATACTTCGAAAGGATGTTTATTATTTAGCGTGAGAAAAAAATTATTGTAGGAAAAAAAAAATTTTCGGGCTCTTTAAAAACTTTTTAATTATTATTTTTGTGTCTTCCGATTCAAAAAATTGCCGATCCCTGGTCTAAATCGTTGTTTTATCTTACTATGTTATACCGCAAGGTCGTTTCCGACCTAGGACCGATAAAGTAGTGCTTTTTGTCGAAGGATCATCCGACGAGCGGCAGTTATATACAATGTTTATATAAAAACAATATATACACGAAAACAAAAGTGAAAAGTTTCGCGGAAATATATAAAATATCAAAATTATTATATTTTTATTAGTTTAAAACAATAATTTAGAGCAATATATAGACACATTAACGTCTATCGCAATACTATAACCTACGGATAGACTAAAGTGCGACGAAGGAGTGCGGAAATCGTCGAGCGAGGAGAGTCGTGTAGCGCGCGTGGCGACGCGTCACAACACTGTTGTCACACATAACAATACACGTTGAAACTTGTAATACACTACTTAAATAATTTATTTATCGACGGACATAATCATATAAATTTGCCTCTCGTCGCACAAACGCACCCAACCGAGTCGGGCATCGAACCCGGCGCCCTCCGACACTCACCCTGATGTTCCTGATGGTGATGTAGTGCGGCTTCTGCAGCGCCACGGCCTCCAGCGCCAAGTGCGGCGCGCCCTGCTTGAGGCACAGCGCTGCGAACGACCGCTTCGTTAGACGAGGTGCGGGCGATTATAGTGCTTGTAAAGCAAGCTGGGTTGCAAATTGGTTGCCTTGAAGTCGGTGCACAAAGGATAGCTCGACGTGATAAGGCCGAACGTGCCTCTCTATCGCTTGTTCCGCGCCCTCGCTTGCACGCTCGGCTCACGCGGAACGTCACAGTGAGTCATGCTTTTTCGTTCGTGCAACCGACTTGAATACATTTATAAAACGTTATCACGTCAAAAATAAAGAAACCTTAACTTTGTCTTAGACCTCTTATATAGTTATCACCAATTTCGTCCAAAATGAGAAGAAATTTAAATAAATTGATAGAATCGCGCGTTACATTATGAAAATCTAGGACAAGCCTGACAATCCAATGATATTTCGTATACCCACAAATGAGAAGGGCATAATTAAGCAAAATACAGTACCGAATGCATGTAACAAGCAATGCGGGCTCAACAACAACACCACATACCCCCCATAAAGCTGGCCGCCCTCCGCAGAGGGATGGTCCCGACGTGGACCATGTCCTCCCACAGCCGGGAAGCATACTGCATGCTCTGTGCTGTATTCTAAAATTGTATCGAAACTGATGAGGAACCTTATGTTAAGTATATTTAAGTATATAAGTGTTTAATGGAAAAACTTTTGTATTTTTGTTTGTTTTTAAAAATATATTTTATGTAACTAAATTTTAAATAGGCTAAATTGTGTAAAACAAACCATCCTGTCTTTGTATAGGTTATGCTGGTAGTATCCATATATTATTAATAAGTGAAGCAAAAACTTTTGTTACATTCTTGGCACAATTGTAGTTCATATAGGGCCCTAATATTTTTTTTAAATATGCAATATTAATATAATAAATTATTAGAGTAAAACCTCATGCACACCACACAAATGTACACATTTTACAATAAGATTGTGATAAATCATAGTCAAGATGATGGTAAGAATAATATGAATTGTCAAATATTAAACGTCCAAAGATTGAATTGTGGCCAAATTTTGACAACCAGGTGATCTCTAATAAATATAAACCTTCAACTGACATTACTCTGATGACTAAAACATTAAAATGTGATGCATAGTTCTAAAAACAGAAACCTGTGGGAAAAAACTTTGTCTTATATACCAATAGCTGCTTCCCGCGACATTGTCTGCATAATATTGCAACCTTAATCTGGTCACATCGAAAAACCCTTTCTTAGTGGATATTTACTAACTATATTACCTTGCCAAATTTCATTATTGTACATGCTGCGGTTTTGGAGATTTTGTTATTAAATTTGATACAGAGACATACATAATACCACAGACTAATATAACATAGAATGTAGAAAAAAAATATTAGAAGATTGTGCTATCTTATTAAAAATATAAGAAACAATCACAAAATTTTTATTTGCACTAATAACATATTATTTTAAAATATACTAATAGACATACACAAGAGTTTGTCAAAAAATCAGTGTAAATAAAAAAGTATCTTACCTGTTTATAGCAGGCAGCAAAAATTAAAACAGCTGGATATTTGGGGTACTTTGTCATGTTCAGTTGTTTCTCTTGGACCTTTTCAAATATTTTATACATCTCGTCATACCTCTCATGTATGTACAGAAGATCTAGCAGAATTTGGTATGAAATTAACTGATCAAAAAAACCAGCATTGTCAGGATCCTCAAAGCACTGTAACAAAATTTGGTTAAATTTCATGCAACATGTTGCAATGTAAGGATTGAGGCCAATTATGGGTTCAGCGCATGTTACTCAACTAAGTAAAACCTGTATTTCAGCATCTGCCACCACTGCCCAAAGATAAATCAACTAAATAAGAAGATTTAACACATTTTATAAATTTACAAATATTTTGGAATAATCAAAATAATTGTTAAGGTTCTACACCTCCAAAGAAAAAAGGAATGCTTATATGATCACTTTATTGTCCATCTGTCTATCTTTTTCTCAGACACAAGTTGAGGTACAAAGTTGAAATTAGTTCCAAATACTGAGTACATCTCAGTAGATGCCTTGAAGCTGTGAAAAAAATCAGTCCTCTAAGTATCCAAAATCAAAAAAATATGGCCCTTTATGTCACTTTTACAGGAATCAAACATTCTGTATGTTTGATTCCCGTACTGCACTTCCTGTTGATCTAGAATCATGAAATGTGGTATAATATCTTGAGGTACAAGTTTACAAAAACTCCCAAAAACTGTAAATTTGTAGTTACATTTTAAAAAATTGTGGTGACTTAATTAAATTAAAAGAAATCTTAAAATAATCTGGTATTATGTGATGATATTGGACCCTTAATATGCGAGTCTTACTTACTCTTGCCCAATTTTGTTTGATGCGTACTTGATATAAACAAAAACATAGATAATTAGGGCTAGAACATCATTACTCAGTAAGGCAAAGAATTTTTTTCCTTTAATAATAAGAAATAAACAAATAGAAGGGACACTTTATTAAAAACTCTCTAGTTTAGTTAAAAACTGGCGAACGGTTGGACGACGCCTTTATGAAATTCACGAAAATACGGATATTAAAATTATTTCAGTAAAATTAAAGGTGTAAAATGATCAGTGATTTTACGCTACACCATCGTGGCTCGTCCATTGTTACTTTAATTAAAAATCAGAATAACTTATTTTTAACAATATTAAAATCTACATTAAAAGCGAAAGGTCATCGAACAAGTAATCTCAAAAACCACAGGACGTATAAAGAAGAAATTTGATGGATAGGTTGTAGTTAGTACACATCCATTACGACCGTTTTTTTTGGAAAATATTTTATCTTAAGTAGGTCTAAGGGTAAGTTGAATTTGACGCTGACCAAGTAGCGAGGACCATTATACCTCTATAATGCAGAAAGTGTATGAATTAAGTTTTAACATAGGATTTATTTAATAAAATGTGACAGATATTACATGCAAAAGAAAAGATGAGCTCTACAATGTATTTAAACTAAGAAAATCTTCCTTATTACCAACTTCATAATTTTAAATTGTATTAATACATATCTCCTGGTGACGCTTCAGTGACGAAGCAAACCGTGCATTGAGGCACTTCGCAATGTCAGTGTAGTGCTGTGCTTTGGTGGCGGATTCGGTAATTTCGGGTTCGGCTTTCGGGTTGCAGCATAGCACCTATTCTCTCTCGTATTCATTCGCGTCATTATCATTGATTTCCGCTAAGTAACGCTTGATTTTGTCAATTATTTCAATAAACTTCATTAAATAAATAAGTAAATTTTTAAATATATATACATCTCAGACTTGCGAAAGTGGTGGGCGGGTGATCGCCAAATCCCAAAACAAAAATACGAAGCGGATCGCAGGACGTAATAAGTGTATAAACACGTATATCGAACTTATACCCATCCACGAGATACGGTTTTGACAAGTACACCTAAAATGTAAAAGAGTATTACATATAACATGCATTTTTTTAAGTATGTAAATAACCAAAATAAATTAAAAATGTCTTTATTTGTTGCTAATAATTAAAACATCAAAAAATGCGTGTACGGAGAATAATTATTACAAGTTTCGAAAAATTATATAAATATAAATAAATAAATAAATAAATAAATAGGACTATATGACACACGGACGTCTGTTCCCAAGATAGACAACTTAACGCCTGTGTTATAGGTAACAGACGCCGGTTATACACAAATATTTTTTTTTGTAAATACATACATACATATGGATAATACAACCAGACTCGAGGCGGGAATCGAACCCACAACCCCGGGGCAGGAGGCAGGGTCACTTACGTGTAATTGTAGTCCCGAGTGTTTTGCAAGTACTGGAACAACACTTTACGGTATTTTTGTCGAAGGCCACGACTTCCTCGAAGTAGTTACAAAGTATGAAGATGAAGATAATAATATCGTTTGGTTAATTACAATAGAATTATTGGTGGCTTATAAAATTGCTTATGACAAGATTGAGAATTTAATCTAAGCTTATCATGTTGATTTTTTGAATGAATCTAGTATTAGAATAGGATAGTAATTTGGAAATATTTGTAACATATATAGTTGCGTTAATTTTAACATGATGTACGAGACGATTGACTCTGCTCTATACATAACCGAGCGTGCTATTTCAATTTTGTAAATATATATAGTTGACAGAGTTGTTGAATTCGAAAGTGTTACTAAATCGGTACAAATTGAGAGCCTCAATAGCTCAACGGTTTAAGGTATGGACTGAAACCCGCAAGGTACCCGGCCACGACACCCAACACTGACAACCATGACTTGATACATACACGAAAAATAACGCATCCATTGCTGAGTGGACACAGTTTCGTTAAAAATCTAATTTAATCTATCACAATCTTTCTTGCCT
Organism: Charaxes varanes; assembly: GCA_024363005.1. NCBI lineage: Eukaryota > Metazoa > Arthropoda > Insecta > Lepidoptera > Nymphalidae > Charaxes > Charaxes varanes. Next base: position 581,615 of record JANCMC010024009.1, on the reverse strand, counting down.
TATCGCGGAAATGGCTGCCTCGAAGAAGAAGCCCGATCCGGATGAGTCCCATCATAGATCATATTCCTTGCAGAGTTTTTGGTGCTCATCATTGTCAATGTTAAAAAGTGGAACTATAATCAGTGAAACAATGAAAAGATAAGAGAGAATAGATAAATATAATATTAAAACTTGCAATATCCCTGTGTTGGATATATTTAATAACAAAAAGAAACTCTATTGCCCTTTGGACTAGAAATATATTTAATTTAAACACTTAGTATTATCTTTATATATTTTGCATGTATGTACACTTTTATGTCCATTGCAGTTTTTTTAATGAATAATAGGCAAACTTTAAAAATAAATTACTGAGAACCTTGTTTTATTTGGCTCAAGTTATCTGTACATTAATACGTGATGAGAAAACTTAAGGTACCGTTTTATGGAAGTTGTGCCCATGGAGGTATGAAATTTGATACAATTAAAGAGGTAACTGTGCGAATGCTAATATTTCTTTATAATATGCAATATTAATATACTAAACTAGCTGTGCCCGCGACTTCGTCCGCATAAAATTAGGCAAAAGAAAATGGATTCAATTTTATCTTATGATATATAGCCGTCTTCGATAAATGTGTTGTCTAACATTGAAAGAATTTTTCAAATCGGACGAGTAGTTCCCGATATTAGTCCGTTCAAGCAACCAAAGACACAAACTCTACAGGTTTATATATTACTATCTACATATAGCCTTTGACGCTTTGAAAAGTTTAGACAAAGTGGCTAAAATACTCTTGAAAAATAAAATAAAAATATTGCGAAGGCACATCTCACATTCAACTAGTCGGCTGAGATTTATTCATATATACGATTTAGTCATATAAGAAAGACAACTATCGAACAATCGAATGAGTCTATCTTTTATAAGATTCAGCCATACAAGAGATACTGCAAGTTGAAAAATCTTGAGATTCGTATAACTGTCTGTATTCTCTAGACTTTAACTTGATTCAAAGACGGTTTGCCTAAAGCCTTACCCTTAGAAAAAAGGACATTCAGTTTTTGTCCTACTCCTAGACTAGAAGTCGGTTTGCCTAAACCCTTACCCTTAGGAAAAAGGATATTAAGTTTTTTTCTATCCCCTTTACCGCCATGATATAATATTAACGACGTGATTTTTTTACTATTTTTTTATTATTTAAAATTGATTATAGTGATGAATGTGTAAGTATATCTAGTATGCTGATGGTTAAAGGTTGCTAGTGTGGGAGATGAGAGTTGAGCGTGAGTTGTAAAAAATGAATCCCAATTTTCATTGATCACGGCATCCCGCGTGAACGGCTGGACCGATTTCACTAATTCTTTTTTTCTTGTATTTGTTATTGTTAAGAGACGGTTCTTACGTAAGAAAAAAATGAGAAAACATGAAAATTTAAAAATACTGAACGACTATGCTAAATTATTTCTAATTTAACGGGAACGGTTACGGGGATGGAGATGGGAATGATATTATAAGATAATGTAGGTTAAAGTAACCCATAGTTTGGGCAGAACAACGGCTGCCAGGTCTGCTAGTTATTTAAACTTCTTTTGAAAGCATAATATGATGTTTAGTGAAAGTACAAAAGTGAAGTGTTACATGATGGCAAGAAATATATATTTCTATATGGTTATGATCATATCCTATGCTAATTCGTAAAGTAGAGTCATAGTAGAACCCATAATTAATATAAATTTTTTTATATGTTTACTTTAGCCTCATATGCGAGCGCTGTGGTCGAAGATGCGGATCTAGGATTGGTTTATATATTATACTAGTTTTTGTTTTTGGATGAGGATTCATATTATGTTTATAGAAAGACCTTCACAAATAATGTATTATTTTAGAACAAATTTGATTAGTATAAAAAAGGTTATACTGATCCAACCTTAAAAGATAGACATGTTGTCACAGACTTTTATTTAGAACTTTTAAAGGGGAACAATTTTGTCACACGTGACTATTGCGAAACTTTAACCATTTACGCAGCGCACGCAGCGGAAGCTCTCGAATGGGAAAAACAACCCCCGATTGTGAAACATTCTTCATTGGTGCTTCACTCCTACTGGATTAGCGTGATGATATATAGCTTATAGCCTTGCTCGATAAATGACCTATCTAACACTGAAAGAATTTTTCGAATCGAATCTGTACCTCCTGAGATTAGCGCGTTCAAACACATACAAGAGCTTTTAGATCTCCTTATTCCTGTATCTAGCTTTATCGAAAAATCCGTTCTTGGTGAATGTTTACTATAAACTACCTTCTTGCCAAATTTCACCTTCGTACGTCCCGCGGTTTTTGAGATTTCGTGTTAAGTAACGTTGCGCTTTTATATATACTACATATAATAAAGAAATGGGCGACTAAATAGTGTGTATTGGACAAGCCGATTCATAGCATACTCATTCCTCAAAGGCCGGCAACACATCTGTGAGCCCTTTGGTGTTTTCCATGGGCGCCGGTAGTTACTCGAATGAACCGCCGGTTGCCCTATATGAAAAAAAAAAAATGTATGTAGAGATTTCGCTGGTATAATTTCTCTTTCACTAAATGAATAATAATATTAATTCTTTGAATCAATGAAATATACAAGCAGCGAGCAATCGATGAAAAATGGCTGACATATATTGTCAATTAATCTATATACTTGTTCGACTTAACTACAACCGAGGGTAAAACTCCTTCAAAGCGAACAAGACGCACTGAGAGTTCAATAGACACAACGGAGACTGATGATACTCCGACTTTAGAGGATATGATAGTTCAAGATACTACAGGTGAAGAAGAAAACGTAGAAAAGAAAGAAAACTTGGAAGAAAACATATCGGACTCTAAAATGGAAGTGGACGAAAGTAATAAAATCAGCAGAAAACGCGAAAGTAAAGATGAATCTGAAGCTACACAAGCAAAAAAACCCTGCATAGATAAAGTTATAAAAAGTGATGAAGATCACAAAGCGGAAAATAACACAGATGCTGAGGATAGCATCAATTTAGATATTGGAGATGATGAACTCCTAAACGAAGAGGTATGTTGCTATGTCTTCAAGGTGAATGTTGTTTTACCGTCAGTTAAGCCACAAATTTCCAATGGAATTATGATGGATATTGACTAAACAAAATATAAAAAGAAGACAATATTTCTAGTCACAATAAAGTAATATATTGTCTTGGCAATGTTCTATTTTTTTAATATTCTAATAAAATCTAACATTGTGTGGTAACTTATATCATTCACCAGATTTAAACTTTAATAATTCCTCCATTTCTTGTAACTGAGCATATTTTAATTTTCCATTTCAGACTGACAACAATGCTAAAAATAAAAAAGGTAAGTTTTTGTATTCTACTTATGCATATTAGTTTGAGGTCACATTATGAGAATTCTTAAATTTATATAATTATAAACTAAATATTATGCTTATGTATAAAAATTGAAATTGTTTAACTAAAGTAAATTGAATATCTGTTCAGATACAGAATATTATTAATAGATGTAAAACTTACTGTGAAGTGACGCTGTGAGTGGAGTAGTCACCTATGAAGAAGGCTGGTACTATCTCCGATATCGTCAGTCAGAATGCCAGCAAATGGAAACTATGAAGAAAAATTAAATGCAGGAAAAGGAAAACCTTGGCATAGTTGGAGAGCACTTACCAACATTTGTTATTACTGTTTGAATTCACCCGTATCTAAGGCATTATAGCGAGGCTCTTCTATTTAATCATTTAGGACACTTCCAGAACTCATCAGTAATATTATAAGCATATTTGGCATAGACAAAATGCCAATGGCCATTATGTTGTTCCACATGTCATACGAGGCACTGCTGTTAATGTCAATCAAGTTTTCAGGTGTAGAAAAAATTTTCAACAAAGAAAATTTAGAAGCTTCATGCAACATTAGAGTTTATTTCCTAAGGAAGAAAGAAGAGCAGGGCGGGCCGCTCTGCCGGAGCGACCCGTGCTGACCGAGCTGATTTTTAACACTGATGTAGATGACAACGCCAGCGAGGAACCTGCAGCATCCACGAGCGACAACACACTGCAGAAGAACTCATCAGCATCAGCTGACGTCGACTCTACAGAAAATCCACAAGTAACGACGGAAGCCGCAGCCACTAGGTTGGTGAACAACGAATGATCATGGCGGCGACGGCTTGCAGCTATATACTACGATATTTACGCATAAAATTAACATTCGTAATCACTACAAAGTTTTGCACCTGTTGAATCAAGAAAAATGGAATGAACAAGGAGTCTATGATGCTGACACATGTTGCAGCATTCAATTTCTGCGCTTCACACAAGATATCCTTCTGCTCCAAGGTGCTGTTCATCTGAAGAATCTTCAAAGGCTAACACTTGGACCTGCCATTACTGGAGAGCTGCTTAAGGAGTATCAAGAAACTGTAGCTGATAGCCTTTGACTGCTGACTGCTGCTCCTGCAGAGAAGAGGATAACATCCCTCAAAGCCAGTGGAGTACTGGTGCAAAACTTTGTAGTTGATGTGTGCGTTTTCATATAGAAAATTTATCTTGACGTTTTTTAAACTTTACTCTATAATTACTTAATTAAAAAATTTCCTCAGAAATAATAAAACAGCAATTTTTCTTTCAGCAATGAATCTGATAAGAACGAAAAGGAGGAAAGAGGTAAATTTGAACCTATAACTTGAAAAATCTTTTTTGAGATTTTAAAATGATTATCATATTTGCTCTTCGTATTTTAAGATGACAAAGACAAGGAAGGGGAAATCGATAAAAAAGAAAAGAAGGATGATTGTAAAGAGGGAGGGGCGCGGAACCTGTGGGTTAGCGGGTTGTCAGGGGACACAAGAGCTAAGGACTTGAAACAGCTCTGCAGCAAGCATGGCAAGGTATGTGCAGACTTTCTAGTAATGTTAATTTAAATTATAATATCTATATATTAATATATGAAGTGAAAAGTTTAGGTGCCAATTTAGGAAAATTTAGGAAAAAAAATTGTGAGTATGGAGGAGTATGTAATTTGGTAGAATTATAGTTTATATGGCGGAAAGTGTCCGAGTGTTAATTTTTTATTTTTGTTAAGTATATTAATATGCCATAATATATTTATTCTAATAATATACTAAATTATTAAAATAAAACCACACACGCTCTAATGCCAAATTATTAACACTACCTTATACACACATACATGATGGTGTCAAAGCGTAATTGTCACAACCGTATGTTATCTTAATTGTCAAATAATCCATAATCCTGTGCTTTTTAGGGTTTTGTAGTCTTACTAGGAGTATGTTTATAGTTATAGTTTTGTAATATCAGTCCATCCTTTTGTCTGCCTGCCTACAAGGTGGTGCGCCCCTAGGATTTCCAAACATTTAGATATAGAAGACTTGAAATTTTCCATCTTGATAGGACATGCTAAAAACTCATTAGGAATATTATTTTGAGAGAAATTGGAGAATTTTTGAAGTTTCTTAACTTTTCTGGAGTATCAGACATGGAACCCTTCTATATAAGCTTGTCTTGACTTGCTCTGGGCCACTTTATTTTGGGCTATAAGGGGCTAATGGGCCAATGGGTCTCTAATACCATTGACAAATTGAGCAGCTAATGAGTCACTATACTAAGTAATATCCAGAATTGAATACAAATATTATAACTGTCTAACATCCAGGTTATAGGAGCTAAAGTGGTGACAAATGCGCGCACACCCGGCTCGCGATGCTACGGGTACGTGACCATGGCCAGTGCTCAGGATGCTGAAAATTGTATTAAGAATTTGCATAGAACTGGTGAGTATACTTTGTTTGTTGTTTTTAATGGTATTATAATTAGGAAAGACTTAATAACTAATTTAACTCACCCCACAGCCAAGTCCATGATGAAGATAATTAGAAAAGACTATGGATATATTAATAAAGCTTTTTCAAAATGGAGAAACATTAGGTATAATTATACTATCTGGAACTTATGAACAACTTTAATATGTTGCTGATTATACAGTTTTCCTATTTTTTCGAGTTTATTTTATCAACACTTTGACAAGATGTGGGACAACTCATGTAACTCCCAATCTCCTTCCCTCCAACCCACAAAATAATGAGATAGTATGATAGTAATAAAAATAATGTTTATATAGAAAATTCTAATATACCCTTGCTTTCGAGTTCTCGTTTGGTCAACTATTGATTTCACTGGAATATGTTTCAGAGCTTCACGGGCGTATGATTTCGGTAGAGAAGGCCAAGTCTGAATCCGAGTCGTCTTCGCGGCGCCAACCGTCGTCCAGCCGGCCGGAGCGCAGGCCCAGCAAAGACCATAAAGAGGATTCTAAAGAGAATCAAGTAAGTTCTAGTATCATATCATATATGTGCAGGCTGCATTCATTGAGGTAGGTCCAATAGTTTTGCTATCATTCCAGTTAAACTTTTTTAAAAGCTTGAGTACTTTTTTCCAAACCTTATACCGTTGACCTATTGAGGCTCTAATATATATGTACCCCCTATAACACGGTAGATTTGTTGTACCCCCTATAACTCACTTGTTCCGCCCAAAAATGCGCATTATATAATTTTATATATATTATCATATTATATAATCCACAGCCACATCCTCTACAATCTAAGAGGACCCTGGTATTTAACCGGGATAACGCTAGGAAGAAGAAGAAGATGTTATCGAATAATATTAATGCCTTATAAGAGAACCGTGTTAAAGGAGGGATTACAGTATATTAAAGCATAATGTAGGAGACATTTAAACAATTATTAATTACAAATTATATTTGGCAAGGACGTAATTTATAGTTATTAAACAGCTAACTATAAACTTTACTAGCTTTGACTGGCCCGTTGGCGCAGTGGGCAGTGACCCTGCCTTCTGCTCCGGGGGTCGTTTGTTCGATTCCCATCTCGAGTTGAAGGCTTCGTGTTAGATTTCCTTAATCTGTCGCAAAATTCGTTCTTAGCGGACGCCTACTAATTATATATATATGTACCTGGCGAATTTCATCTTTTTACGTCCCGCGGTCTTCGAGATTTCGGGTTACGTGATCTTTGGCTTTTATATCTTATACATAAAATTCTCGTGTCACAATGTTAGTTACCATACTCCTCCGAAACGGCTGGACCGATTTTTATGAAATTTTATATGCATATTCAGCAGGTCTGAGAATCGGCTACTATCTATTTTTCATACTCCTAAGCTATAAGGGTGGCCCACGCAGACGTAGTCGCGGGGTACAGCTAGTATATGTGTATATGTAAATAGATTATGTGAAATCAAATTCATTTAAGGCTTATCATGTCCATCAATTATAAACATTACACACGAATGATTAATAAAATATGAAAACGAATTTATTAGAAAACAAGAATTAAAGTGGTTATGACAGTTGGGTTACGAACCTGAGTGTTGGCGAAGATTGGGTTTGAGAAACCCTGGTCTTCCCATGGCCCGATGGGCGGATGATGTAAGGAGAGTGGCAGGATTTTCCTGGATGAGACTGGCAAGGGATAGGAGAAAGTGGCAGAAACAAAAGGAGTCTTTAATACATATCATGAAATTCTTATCTATATATATATAAATGAATCGCAAAATGTGTTGGTAAGCGCATAACTTAACAACGCTTGGACCAATGTAACCAATTCTTTTTTTGAAATGTTCTTTGAAGCCCAAGGATGGTTTTTACGGCGAGATAAAATCGAATAATTGCCGGGAAAACCCTAAAACAACCCTTTTCTTTTTCTCATACAAAAGTTTTATATTTCGTTTAATAATGGTTGGGTGTTAATTACTTCTTTTATTACTTCAGGTTCAGCTTCCATGTTATTTATTGAACAAAATTACCTATAACACAGGCATTAAGTTGTCTACCTTAGGAACAGACATCCGTGTGTCATATAGTCCTATATATTTATTAAGGAAACAAAATGATTGTTTTTTTTAACCAAAGAAAGATTTTCAAATAAATCTCCTCAGTCTACTTAATGCCCGTGTTATAAGGTAACAGTCACCTGCGAATGGTATGCCGTTTGCCCATTGTTATATAAAAAAGTCTTTTATATCTCGATAATGTCTCAATTGGTTTCTAGGAAGCGAATTCGATAAATGCCGCGCCGACAGCCTCGTAAGCCGCCTTCATTATCCAATGAAGCAAATTGCTTGCAAATGCTTTGACTGCAAGCGGAAGTGCATTCAACTAGTTACTTACTGTCTTTTGTTTTGAATGGACATCTACTAAATAATACAATCACGATTATGTAAATGGCCATTCACACGTCAGTACCGGTTAAGTAACAGATCAATATGACACTAAAAGCCGCAACATGTCATCCAGTAAAATCCCGCTGAAACCTTTGAAAGTAGTGGTTTTAGTGCAGCGCGGCTTTAACTAATTGGTGCGCAAAGAACACTCCGCTTTCAACAACTCCTCGAATTAATGATCGTTCGCCAACGCCATGACAGCTGCTACCTAACTGAATTTCTTTTTATTTAATACTTTGTAAAAATTGAAAACAAATAATATTGTTAAAAAAAAAGAAAACAGGAGAAGATAATACACCTGTAAGTTTTAAGCTGATATTTATTTTACAATTAATAACATAAACCAACATAACAAATATAAAATATGTAACAGTGAATTTTATTAACAAAGGGTAACTTAACTCTTAAAAGAGATTTCTTCCGGAGACAATTGAATAGTAGGAGATTAATGCGAAGAGAAGGGGTGTAGGTACAGTAAATACAATAAAGTTATAGGATATAATGAAGTTGGTGGTCAATCGTAAAGAAAGACATAGAGAGAGCCCAAATATCTGAAACGACAAGCCTATTTAGAAATATCTGGCGCAGAAAAGCGAGGAGGCCCGACCCCAAATAAATGGGAAAAGGGAAGGACAAAGAAGAAAGATTTTATTAAAAGCATTCTGCTATATTGCTAGTGTCAAGGAAAAGATTATGCAAGATTTTTTTTTTGTAAATCGTATTATTGTGCAATAATGTACCAATTTAAATTAAAATATGCGCGCAATATTTAGTTTCACGTGTTTATGATAAGTGTTTAATTTTCAGATATAGTTAATATGTACACTTTCATATAAAAAAAAAAAAATAAACTGACCAAATTAAATTATTAATTAAACTGAAAAAATTTACAACATGGTAAACTATTGTTACCTTATTAATTTGAGGAACTATGTACACAGTTTATGCAATAAATGACTTATCCATCCACCACATCCCTACAGCTCTTTGCATTTCATCTGCGTTCAAATGACGTAAAAATGTCTCGAAATCCATTTTTTTATAATTATTGTTTAAATCATAAAATTGATACAGAATACTAAATTTTAATAAGCAAAGAAAACGCAATAAAATTCGAACAAATGCATTGGGTTTTTGAATTGGTGAAAAAAAAACAAATGACACTCGAATTATTTTTACAACCAGCCAGTATGTGCTCTAGATGAAAAAAGTTTACATAGGTATTACCTACTTGGTAAGAAATGATATAATAATAGATTAATAATTTGAAATGTATGTGTTGCTTAGATTTTTTTGGTGTGTGTACTAGCTGTTTCCCGTAGCTACATTCGACTTTCCTACCTTTTTTGTGTGGTTACTGATAAATAAATAAATATATACAGGACTATATGACACACGGACGTCTGTTCCTAAGGTAGACAACTTAATGCCTGTGACAGTGGGACCCGATTAATGTCACTTTGTGATACTAATCGTAAGGTTGTAGAGATCGTGGGGGGGCGAGGTGGGCAAGGATAATCGCCGAGTGGCATCCTGATATAAACAAATGGTGACGCAACCGACCAAGGAGATGGTATTGCGACAACCTCGACAAATGCCTAACGAGCTGGTCGAAAGAGGCCCAAGACCGTGATGGATGGAACAGATAAAGAGAGGTCTTTGCTCAACAGTGGGACACGGATGGCTGATTATAAATTTAATAATTGCATTGTGCCTGCAAACTAATTAAATTTTTCCCCGCATTCAAAACCTACAAAAAAGCTGTCTATCTTCGTAATTTTGTACGTTTGGCATTATTCCAAGGTTTCAATCGGTCGCTTTAATTTTAAATAATTGATAGAATCAGGCGTTACTTTGCGGAAATCCATGACATGCATGAGAAACTAAACTACTTTGCTTTTTTCAAATCTGACCTGTCGGTCCTGAGATTAGCATGCTCAAGCAAACAAACAAATAAACAAACTCTTCAGCTTTACATATTAAAGAATATATAGAAATTTTGGTATTCCTTCTCGGAAAATCTGTATGTATCTATCGGGTTATCAATTTTTTTTTTTGTTTTTTTTCTTGTATTAATTTTATTTCATTTTGACAAATAATTGTAGTACATTATCGAAGTACGTTTTAAAAAAGCCACGGTGTAATAATCCGAAGCAGAGTTACCTGAATCTTTTTACCCTGATCCAGGAATTTAAAGTTTTTGGTATACAATATATAAGTTATTAATAGTCCATTAATAAGTAGGAATTAAATGAACCGCGTGTTTAATGCGGTGCGTTATGCAATTTGAAAACCCTCTTAGCGTGAGAACTTAACAAATGTAAACAATTATGTCACTCGCAACAATAAACGTTGTTATATTTAGTGTAGCAGATATATAAAACTAAGCATGACGAGTAAAAGACATAGAGGCCGAGTTCCAAAAGGTGGTGAGACCCAGATGTTAAAAACTCGCTTATTCGTAGAGCGTATTATAGACTATATTAAAGATAAAACTGCTTGGAGTTGAGTCGCTCCTGCTTTGTACTTGATAGTTAACATGCGAAAATGTGAAAAACTCATTTCTGTAAGAACTGTTTTTAAAAGTGGCTAACAAGTTTCTTGCTGATTCTTCTCGTGGCTCGACTGTTCCGAATCAGTGGTAGCTTTTGAAATATTTGACGATTCAAAAGAGCTTGTAAAAAGTGTAATAAAATATCGTTTGAATTCGAATTTATTATATCTTCTTCTTCCTAGCGTTATCCCGGTTGAATACCAGGGTCCGCTTAGATTGTAGAGGATGTGGCTGTGGAGCGAGTTAAGATAACCGATTGCCATCTGACGTCATAGTTTTTAGATATAGTGTTGTTATTTATTTATTTTATGTCTGAATAAAGTTTCTTTCTTTCTTTCTTTCTTTCTTTCTTTCTAATACAAGCTTTTAATTTAAGCTTACGAGGAGGGGAAAAATGGAATATTAGACATACCTAAAAAGTATTACTAATATTCTTTAAAAAAAAAACTATGACGCTAAGGCCATACTCATTTTGGCCTACTTCCTCTTAAATTATTTACGTCCCATTCGTCTTTGTTCACTATTGAGGCGGAAGAGGACGGTTTGCAGACGATATTAAATAAAATATATAATAATTTCTGCTCATTTTTTTAATGGTTTATTTGAGGTGACATTCAATTTGTGTATTTTTTAATATGAAGTGGGAATGGGCTGGGCATATGGCAAGAATGGCCCGCAAAGGTGGACCAATGTTACGACAGTATGGACTCCCACCAGTGGCCGTCGACATCCAGGGTAGGTCATAAAAGTTTACGAGATGACTTGGACGCTTTTGCGGGAAAGACATGGATTTAAGAAGCGCAGGATAGAAAAGAATGACTTGAGAGTGGGGGGGACGGGACGTTTGATCAACAGTGAGATACTATAAACTAATTAAAACACCGGGAAACCCGGCATGAAATTTTGGTATACAATCTGTCATCTGTGTTGCCTGTCATCAATGTGTTGTCTAATCTGTGATAATTGGCCTCTCTGTCTAAATATCACACTGTCCCTTTCTTTTTTTTAATTGTAACTTGTTTTTAAAAACAACTTATTATTAATAATCTTTGATTACATAATTATAGTTGATTGTTTTATTGATATAAAGGATTAACCAACAACCAATGTCAAAACTAATAAAGACATCTATAAAAATCGCAATCGCGGCGATGTCGTGAAATGTATTATATCATAAGTACTATTTTTAATAAAATCGATTGTAATATCGGAGCCAGACATAGTTCATTTAATTTATCGTGTAGTGTGGCCGGAGACTGTGTAACTGCGCAAAGTTTTGTAGTACTTTGTAGTCTACAAGGACAAATATGCTAAACACTTTGAGCTATGTCCGGCTCCGGCATAAGATTTATAACAATAAGAATTAAAATAAGATAAATAATACGCAAATTCAGATATCCTTAAAAAATAAACACTTCAAAATGTGTTACTAGTCGAAATAAAATTAAAACATATTTTTAAAATTACTATTACTCGGAATATAAACCAACGTAAATTGCGACAACCAAATCCATGCTCACACATGCATTACTTTATAGTACGCAATTAAAACGTATGCTAATACTTTTACGTAAATCATGTGTGGAATGTAAACATATAGAAATGCTCAGCGTCAAAATAAAAAACACTAAGATCATAAAAAGTCATACCAGAATAGAAAAAAAAAACTAAAAATTGACGTTCAAAAGCGGTTATAAAACAGCAAATCTGCACAAACTTTAAAAATGCAAGCAAAAGTATACATAAACTCAAAACAGTTTACGCAAAAGCGCAAAGTTTTTAAAAAATAATTTAAAATAAATAATATTCAACAATTTAATCATCATAAACAACATTAAAAAACGAACGAAACTCTATAAAAAATAACATGATTTATAACAGGGTTGCCAATATTAAAAAAAAATTCGAAACAGAAGTTCAGATCTAACATTTTTATTTTGTGTAAAGTTTTTTTTTGCAAATTAACTGATAAAATTATAGTTTAAAATATTGGAATAGCAGGAACTGTGGACAGACATACAACTTTCTTAATTAGTAGTTCATATTGGATTAGAGATGGCAGTGTTTACAAGATAATAATTACAGAAATTTAAATGCGATAAAAATCGTAGTATTGGTTAAACAAAACACCAGTGGACTGTGATATCACAATTGTAACATCAAACTAGATTCGAGTTTAAGGTTATATAACAATAATTTAAAAAATTTTGCCTAACTTTGTTGCTATCCACAACAAAATAGATTTATTTTTCAATACAAATATTGTACCCGTGCGGTAATTGACTAAAACCATTATTGTTTTACTGGCGTAACTAAACTGATATAGCAGGGGCGGATCCACGATTTGTGACGTCACACCTTCACGGTCACGAAATACCCATTTCTACAGCTATACGTATCCAATTATACGGTGCTTAAGCATTTTTAACATTTTTATTTTCTGAACGCATGTGGAGTTTCCACTTCGAATACTTTCATTTCTAACCAAGCCCTGTATATTCCTATAGATAGCGAAATTGGTAAAAAGAATAGGGAATGCAGATTAGTTTTCGCATTGTACGCATTTTATGTATATACAGACTAAATGGAAGGCTGCTGATACTTATAGCACAGGTTTTACCTATTTTAAATATCAGCGACACAACTTCGAGATTAATATACACATGCTATGTAATGCTTCAGTGATGTGAGTGTAAAATCTTTGAGAAATAAATTATCTTATCTTATCTTATCTTTCGATTTTCGACTTGTCTAGGTCGCTAAACGCGACACCGTGTGAACGCAGCCTTAATCGAAAAATAATCGGTTTGGTGAACCCACTTTTTTGAAGATTGGATTCGCGCCTGCTAATATAATTATTTTTGTATATTAACCTGTACTTCGTGAAATTAAACAGATTATAAATATCAATATTTTTTTTAACCAAATAACTGTCTTAAAGAATTTTACCAGTAAAAAAGTTAATCGCTACTCCCTATTTTTAACCGACTTCAAAATAAGGAGGAGGTTATAAATTCAACGCGTATGTATGTTTTTCTTCTTTTTTTTACTTATATAAAGTATACCACCCACTACGTCATAACGATTGTGCTTTTTTTTTAATATTTTAAAATGAAAGACAGCAGAAATAATACTTCCACAGTACACTGGATTTACATGTAGTTAGTATAAAACATAACTTTAACGGGTGTAAATCATATTTACAACAATAAAGCTTAATATCTATGGCGTTCATAACATTTTCTCTTATCTAACACTAAAACGATATGATAGTAACGCTAAACTAAATACACGATGCCTTTCGAGCCGTTTTTATAATTAATAGTTAAAGTGTCGATTAGATTAATCACAGTTTTATACAAGTTTATATATATAATACACAATACTGCATAATATTTATAATATGGCACACATACAGAATTCTAAAAGATCAGTTTAGCTTTAGTGAATATTAATATCAAACATATATAGTATATAATATGTATTTGAAATATTAAAAAAGAATTAAGTATATGCAAATATGTGCGTACAATATAGTGTTACTTGATTACATAAAAGAATATAACAATGAAATATTTTAAAGTAATAGTGACTCTTAATACATACAAGCATTATTTTATCTGATTCAAATTACTAATTAAAAATTTCTATTAAATTAATTGCTTCCACTTAGATTTCATAAGAATCTCAAAAAGCTGTTTCTATAGCGCCGATAATACTAACTACTAATTTATAATCCACAGAACAGAACTAGACGTTCGGATTAATCTAATCGACAATTAAACTGGGCATTGGTGGGCCAGGCCCCAAATTGTAACGAGCCTACAGTCCCTTATTGAAATATACATACTCTGGTGGCTTACCGTCGGTATTCTTCAATATCTCTTCATACCTGTCCTTTTCAAACCGCTTGATGGTGTCAATGGACAGTTTGCATTTTTGGGGAAAGATAGCGCAGGCCGTTGGCACCATGAACGTCAGGAACAACCCGACGATGCCTGTCTGTATACCGATGTGGGCCCACCGGATCCTTTGCATCCAAGCTTTGGGCTCTATCCTCTCCATGATCACCGGTAACCGGTTTTTGTAGCACACGTCAGAATAGCTCGCAGGTGGCAGAAGATTCTCTCACATACCTGACATTTATCTTTGAATTTTGAATAATTCACACAATATGATTATAATTTATAGCCTTTATTATAAAAATCTACTCAGTAGCTTTTTCGTGACACAGCGTCAAATATACATACAGCCAGACATCTACGCATCCATACATCCATGTGTACAAACTTTCTCGTTTATAATATTAGTAGGGTTAGTAGCTGTTCGTTAGTCCCGCCAAAACTAGAAAACCGGTGGCCTGATTTAGTCAAAAGTCGTTTTTTATCTGAAAAGATGAAAGATCATTTCAAAATACAAAGAGATGCAGATTTGGTCGTTTGTTCTAGGATACGTAAAAGAAAATTATATAAAATTCTCGTGTCACGGGGTGCGTTGCCAAACTCCTCCGAAACGGCTCGACCGATTTTCATGAAATTTTGCCCACAACCTATGCAATTTAAGCGGACCCGGGTACTGGACCGGGATAACGCTAGCTAGAGGAGGATACAATAGCAAGCCAGCAGACGTTCGAGCAGGACAACGTCTGCCGCATCCGCCATGTTTTTTTTTTATTTAGCAATCATATAAAAAAACCGTCTCTGACTACAAGGATAATAACGTTTGGATAAACCATCGACAAAAAAACATTAGCATATTAAAATTAATTGTTAGGAATAAACTTGTCAGTGCAGGTTAAGAACCTTCAGGGTTTTTTGTTTAGCAGTGACGTCACCATCAAATAAGGAAAATCCGTGCGATTTCCATAGAAAATAACTACAACTTTTGTTTGACAACCTGTTCAGTTGACTTTGCAAACAGGGCCGGCCCTGCCTTAAGGCGAACGGAGCGACCGCTCCAGGCGCCGAGTCCCTAGGTGCGACCCTTTATATAATCATCATCAGTCCTACTTTGATTGCTTTATGAGACGTCCCTATTCTTGCTTTTAAATCAGCTAGACAAAATTTATTAAGATAAACTGCCTATTCGATTCTTTAGAAAATCCTATTTTCACCGACTCTATAAGAAACTAATTTATCAATATTTACACTAACTAGACAGTCAACTGAGTATCGATAAAACCTCTAAATCCTTCACTTCCAACCCTTCTTTCCTAATTTCATACCTTTATGAGACATCCCTATTTTTGCTTTTATATCAACTACGTAGAGTTTCTGGATGAGACAAACTGCCTATTCGTTTCTTTAGAAATTACTATTTTAACCGATTTTATAAAAAAAGTAGTTATCAGAACATATACTGTCTTCTCAGCCAATTAATTATGGATAAAACCCTGTATATCCTTCTATCCCATGACAGAGAATCGCTTTACTCAAAAGATGGACAGGCATCTATTGTCTATCTTGTACATGGTTCCGAGGACACAGTCAGATGGCAATCGGTCATCTTAAATCGCCCCACAGCCACATCCTCTGCAATATAAGCGGACCCTGGTACTAGACCGGGATAACGCTGGGAAGACGAAGAATGTATTACAGTATCAATAATTTAAAACCGTCCGATATTTATGTATATTACTTAAGAAAATTCTAGTCTTACATTCTTGTATTCTATTTAATCAAATAATTGATAGAATCAGGCGTTACTTTGTGGAAATCCATGATATGCATGAGAAACTAAAATACTTTGCTTTAATCCGCAAATGAATACGAGGGAAAATCGGTGTAATGCTGCAACGTAATGTAATGTTTGTATGTACGTAATGTAATGGTTATTCGTAAAGTCCTTTGTAGAGTCCAGAACCTTTGTAGAGTCTATCTCCTGATGATGCTTCGGTGTCGAAGCGAAACGTGCGTTGAGGCACATCGGAAAGTCATCAAGCCAACCGATAATTATGACAGTTGGCATTTATATGTAATTTGATCCAACTTGAGAGATATGATAGTTTTTATAATAATTTAACAAAATCACTGAATTAACGCGGGCGAAGTCGCGAGTTACAGCCAGTATTTACAAAATAGAAAGGGGAGTGACACAGTTACAGAAATGTCCCATAATAAAAGCATCCCTTAAGCTCAAAACTAATGTCAAATCTCAAGCACAGCTTGTTGCACTTGCTAGTTTTAAGTAAATTTAAATAGATTTGTTTGTAAATATAGGCTATGATAGGGCTGGCATATTTGATAAACAAATGCCTTTAAATAAATAGAGATAGAGAAAAAAGTATAGCTTGGATACCTGTTTGTGATGCAATGGACTCTGTACCCAAATAATGAATCCATTGGAATTTTATGATCGCGTATATCACACTCAGTTCTTTAGTTTTTAATTTATATCGCCAGTGAGAGTCCCTTCGGATTTGGTCCAGACGTTTCGGAGATTAACCGGAACAAGAAGACGGTCAAAAAAATTTACCGTTTTTTCTTAGGTATTATTTATTATATATGCAATTTGTAAAAAAATATATCGGTGTTACAAAGAGACCCTTCAATTTTATTTATATGTACAAACTAGTTGCTACCCGCGATTTCGTCCGCGTAAAATTAGTTGAAGAAATTTAGCGTGACTAGCTATCTTACATTGAAAGAATTTTTCAAATTGGACTAGCAGTTCCTGAGATAAGCGCGTTCAAGCAAACAAACAAACTCTTCAGCGTTATATATTAGTGTAGATATATATTATAATACAAAAACACTTATAGTTGCATTCATGGTACTATATTTAGTGATATGGGATTAGCAAGTGTGTGTATGGTTTTTTTTGTCATATAAATAGTACCGGTCAAGTTGGCCCCGCTTGGTTTGATCAAGGTTGTTTGACAGGGCCAGCTAAAGGAAATCTATAGATTTGGTCTCTTCATCGTAACGCGCAACGCTGCGTTGGGCGACATGCGGTGTCAGACTCATAATCGCATGGACAACGTCTAGAATGTTCCCGCGGTTTTCGATAGATAGATATTATTTCGTCAACCAATCTCATTGCTGAACGAGCAATGCTTCGCTTTCCTAGCCTCCGCTGCCACTGTGTGAAAAAGTTAGTTCATAAATGCATTTCCCAGCATAAAAAACTGGTCAGTTTTATAAAAGATTTAATGACGGCTGCCAGACGGAAAAAAAATTATACTTAAGTTAACTTTTCACGATACTAATAAACAAATAAGTGATTCGAATAGGTGAAATAGGTATTTTTGTCTGTCTTAATAATAGGGGTGGAGGCCCAACATTGCATTAGGTTGGGTTAGGGTATAGCCTTTCGTCGGACGGGGACTTTACTACATTCTGTTTTCCTATATTATTCCCGTTCCCATTTCCGTTTCTGTTCCTTATCGTTCCGTTCCCGTTCCCTTCATCTTTGGAGTCGTTCGGAAGTTATGCGCATACAAACATTTTTGAAACTCATTATAGACTTCGACCGAAACATCTGTTCTAAACTTATTCAAAAAAGTTTAATTTGTAAAAAGTGTGAAGGTTACATTAGAAATAATTTAATACAGTGGTTAAGTATTGTTAAATTTACTAATATTGCGCGCAATATTCTCATTTTCTTCTTTCATAAGAACCTTCTCCTGACAATAAGAAACACATCAATAAATGAAGTAACAAAATCGGTCCAACCGTTCAAGCGTGATGCCATGACAAAGGTAATTAAGGATTAATTTTTATAGCAAAAGTATCTAGTTTTTCCAGTATTAACTAATTAACAAAATAAGATAAAGTGGATTATGAGGATATAACCGCAGGCACAGCTAGTTATAAATAAAATTACAGTGTCTGTTTATAATGTTGAAAAAATCTTTTTTTTGCCAATTACTATTGATACAATACATATAAGAAAAACACAAGGGAAAGCATTTTTACGTCCCTCTGTCTGTTTGTTTCTGTCAATCTTTCCAGCTGAAAATCAGCGCTGCCAGTTACAATTACTTGTGTCACGTGGCATTTGCCGAGCCGCTTTGCCTTTTCGCTCGCTGTAGTGAATATATAATTATTTTATTAGTTTATTTTATTGCCTGTATCTTGCAGCTTGGAAAAAAAATCCTTTCTCTCTTTCTTTTATGGGTTACCCCTAAATAAATAGCATTCCTACCTTTAAATTGTTGTAGACAGTGTCCGCTGTCTTCCTTATCTTGTGCGCGTGCTGGCTGAACAGGAGGGCCGCGTGCTCGCTGAGCTCCCAAGAGGGCGTGTTCCCGACGATAAAACGAAATAAAATGAAAATTTATTTGTTTAACTTTTACAATATTCAAAAAAGCGAAGATCTTCCATTAAGTATGAAAACCTGTGCCAGAACTCGCTCTTCACAAAATACAATAAAATTCAAATAAATAGTAATAATGATAATTTAAGTTTAGGTTACTAAAATAATGTACAATATTTATTTTATTAATTAATTCTATTATTTTTCTTATTTTCATGCAATGTGAGTGTGTATGTGTATGTTTGTACATATGTATGAATGAATGAGTGTATGTATATGAGCGTGCATGCGCGTGCGCGTGTATGTGAGTGTGAGTATTTCTTGAATATATAAATTAATTAATTAATAAATGATATACAGTGCAGAAACGAAATTTAATGCAACATTTCCGCACTGTTTTGGGTTCTAAACAGAAAATACGTCCTTTATGATTGGTTTTGTAGTGAATAATGATAAGATTACGCAGATGTCCATGGGCGCCGGTATGCACTTCGGTGCCCGCTGCCAGCTCGTTTGCCCCCTTGTAACATAAAAAAAAAACACTGATGATGGCATCATTTTTTTTTAGCCGTGTATAATCATCCCGTTTATTATTTTCACATTGCCGTATGCAACTGCATTAGATCATTGCGTCTAGGTCGTGACCTTCACACGTGCGAAGATACAGCCAAATAGTGAAGCCTTTGAAATTAATCATTTTAGCGAAAATTCTTGTTTACAGACCTTCTAATTTATGCAACTCGATAAACATGTAAGCAAGAGGTGGTTTGTGTTTTCATAGACTTTGAAAATTGTGATTAGCGAAAAGTAACTGGCTATGAGAGAAAGAATGTCTACTCGCACCTCTCCCTCTTGCCTCTAGTAATATATACGAAACCTAACTCTCTCTCTTTCTATGCTCACTAACTTATATATCCCTCTCAAATTCCTTTCGCCCTGCCCAATCACAGTTTTCGTAACGCTGTCGACTAGCTTACTTTCCAAGTCAAGCGTGCGAAAAGAAGTTTTACTTCAATAATAAAAAAAGAATATCAAAATAGTTCTCACTTGTCTATTCAAGTGCGTATTCTTTGCCGGCGCGAAAAACACATTTTCGGAGCACAATGATCACATCTGACGCATTTGGATTACACACTGCTGAAGAATTCAGTGAAGGCCGACTCAGGGTTATTAAAGAGTACACACGGTCTGTATCATCGATACGTGTTTGATCGAATTATAAAAGGACATACGATACTTTATTTATTTAATTGTTGATACCCAAACTTATTATTTCAATAAGTTTTGTTATTCTTTATAATGATCCAAGCCAACTTAATTAAGAGAGTTTTTAAATTTTCATGAAACACCCCAAATGTTTGCAAGATAAAAGACACCTTGTAAATTTATTAACATTCCAGTGTTTTCGAAGATAAGAGATCAAGTGACAATTTGAAACTATGGACAAAAATATGTGCGAACAAAGTGCGAGCGTTTTCAGTTGGGTGATATAATTATGTTTAATGAGCAGTAGCTATGCTCGAGAGAGAGCAATGCTCGGGATACGCAGACGAACTAAAGTCACAGTCATTGCTCTCAAAATCAGCAAGTTGAAGTGGCAATGGGCAGGACATATGGCCCGAAGATCCGACGAGCGTTGGGATCTGAAGGTCATTCAGTGGCGACTACGCTTGGGGAAAAGAAAGGCAGGACGACCTCCTACCCGGTGGACTGATGACTTGGTACGGGGGAAGCTGTTGGATACAAGCGGCGCAATACAACCATTCATGGAAATTGATAGAGGAGGCCTACGTTCAGCAGTGGACGGACCCAGGCTGAACTTATCATGATGATGAGTAGAGTGAGTAGGATTTGCCAATCCTACTCACTGCGCTTCTTGAAGAGCGTTGGTAATTTTTGTCGACTCAGGAGTGAACTTAGGTTATTAGCTGTTTTTTGCGACTTCATCCGAGTAAATTTAAACATGGGAGAGCCCTTAGACTTCCTTAATCTGACCCTATTGAAAAATCGTTTTTAGCGGATGTCTACTAACTAAAAATTCCGTCAATCTCATTCGACGTCGCAAAGTTTTCGATAACTTGTATAAGGTGACCATTTGGTTTTATTATGAAAAGTTTGTGCGCCATTTTACGAAGATGAAGGAGTATGAAATTTGGCACAATTTTAGTTCATATAGGGGAAGATCTGCGAATGCTAATATTTTTTTGTAATATGCAGTATTAATATATTAAATTATTAAAATAAAACCACACGCATATTTACACACACATGTATTTGATGATGTCAATGCGTAATCGTGACAGCCGTATGTTATATTAATTGACAAATTTTGTTCTTCTGTAAATAGAAAATGTATTATATCTATGTATGCAAAAAGGTTTATGGGCAAATTTCGACCCGCCGGCGTTCTCTAGTATATATAGATTTGTAATTCTATAGGTTGTTTTGTATTTAGACTATGGTAGCTGTTTAAGATCAAGCCTATCGCATACTCTTACCGCATAATCTTTTTCACTGTTGTTGTTTCTTTTTTTAAAATTTAAGTATAATTTGCTTAAAATAAGAGTTAGATTTTGTATTGTTTCTTTTTTTTCTGTATGTAGTGTAATGTTTCGCAAATAAATACGTTCTTATTCTTATACTTGTTTGTTACTTTTATTTTAAAAAAACACTAGTTAACACGATAATGACTTTCCATGACATCTCAGAGTCCTGCATCCAACCCATCCTTTAGGAAACAAGAATGGTATTTTCTTAAAGTTTCATAAGATATATTGGTGATAACATACGTCTTAGTATGGAGCTAAAAATTGCAATAGACAGATCTAGTTCTTGGAAACATTATTTTTGATATGGAGCGATGTCGTTTGCTAATTCATCAAAGTCGACCTACTGAGATGCTCTCAAATGGGTAATTCTACTTCGTATCAGCCGGATTAATGATTACCATCGGATATTAAGGAGTAATACGTGGCTGATGACTTTTTAATGGCGTAAAAATGTATTTATAGCACTTACCATGGTCGTGTGTATTTGTTACTACTTCATTGTCCTTTTTTCCTTATCTTCATCTTTTTAGATATATTTTTCTGTTCGTATGGTTGTTATTGTTTATCTAGATTCTAGACCGGATTTTTTGGGGTCGTAGTCCTACGAAGAACCCTTATAGTTTCGCTCTGTCTGTTGTCTATCCGCCCGCAAAGTGTCACTTCCGCATAGTATTTTCATTGTCGCTGTCATACATGTAAATTTGAGATGAAATTTTTTCCTCATTCAAGCATTTCGTGTGGGGTTACATTGGATAGCTCTTTAAAAAAAAGGAGAGGTTTCCTTACACAGTTTTTTTACTATGAGTATTTTCGAATAATTGGATTTCAAAGTCTTTTTCAAGAACCCCCCCCCCCTCTAGTATTTCTATACTATTATATGTAGAGACTTAAAATTTTTCATGTTGGTAGGACATACTAAAAACACATTATTTCAGCGAAATCGGACAACTTTTGGAATTATTTAACAAATACCTTTATCACGTATCAAATACGGAACCCTCTATATATAAGCGTGTCTAGCCATTGCTACTTTTTTTTTAAGTCATTGTAACCTGCCAATAATCAGGAGAAAAAAAGAATCTCGGAAGAGGTCGCGGGTAACAACTAGTTTAATATTATAATCATATTCACACATCTATATGAGTATGTATTTTTTTGTTTTATAAAATCCTCGCGATCATATTAATAACTGTTCATAAGACTTACTTATCTGTTAATCTTATTATAAATTATTTAATATGATTACCGTGGCACTTACCATAAAGTGTGTAATGTGCGGTGACTCTAATTCAAATGCAAGCACCGTAGCGAGCTGGCCGCAGGACTGCTAAAGAATGTCATCCCATTCATATTATTTACTCGCTCATACCGCAACTTCGTCTGCGCGTTTTTATTTTACTAAAGATTTTTGAATGTTATAAGGGGCAAACGAGCAGGTGATAAATAACTGTCGATGTCCATGTACATCTGCACAATCATGATACAGCTAAGCAGCAAAGCTCGCAAATGCGTTGCCTACATTTAGATAGGGGTTTAGGCCGTCTGGAAATTCTACAAACCGAACGAAACGCGACAACAATACCATCACTTGAAGTGACAGCAGTGTCGCCACTTCACGCTGATCTTATGTGAGAAAGCGATACTGGTACTCGAACGCGTCAAACCAATTCGGATGTAGACTTAAAGGAATGCAAACGTGGCGCTACCTCTAATTATGGGTCGAACTGAATTAGGAAATCCTGGTGCTTTAATTGGAGATGATCAAATTTATAATACTATTGTTACAGCTCATGCTAAGTACTTTGTAGTCTTCAAGGACAAAAATGTACAAACACTTTGAGCTATGTCTGTCTCCGGCATAAGAGCGATTTTGTAACGCCTCGCATTGTGGCGAAGACGGTAGCCCCTGGGTTTTTAGTGGGAATTTCGGCACTCATCCTGCGAGTCCTATACCCCCAGTTAAAACTGTACTTGAGTATCGGGTGGGGTGTCGATTGGGGGGCGTAAATGGGCGTAAAAAGGGGGGATATAGTCAACATTTGCTGTTAATATACAACATATGATTTTCCTAAAACTCTTTGTATAGGTAAAATGCATATAATTGTATTACTGTGAAAGACATATTTGTTTTACTAAACACTAGAAACAAAGGTGCTTAATCCTCAATTGGGATATTGGGATAAAAGTGATTATTTAAGTATAATGTACGTACAGGCATTTCCCTGCAGGCGCCATAGTATTCGATTTGCACGTGGCTGTACTCGGGTCCCCGGCAGAGTTCAGAGTTGTCTAGGCAGAGGCAACGCTGTCTGTATACTTCACAGTCGGAAGACCAGGTTTCGTTGTGGTGAGTGCAAACCTAAGGAGAAAATTAAAAAAAATTGTTTGGAAAGTTGGTTTACGGACGATAATTTTACATGATAACGCCGAACACTTAGTCCGATCGTGCCTCTCTGACGCTTGTTCCGCGCTTTCTCTTACATGCTTGACTCAGACGGCACGTGACAATGAGTCATGTTTTTCGTTCGTAAAGCCGGCGTTCAACTATACCTACTAATATATAAAGCTGAAGAGTTTGTTCGTTTTCTTGAACGCGATAATCTCAGGAACTACTGGTCCGATTTAAAAATTATTTCTGCGTTAGATAGCCCTTTTATCGAGGAAGGCTATAGGCAAAATCATCACGCTAAGATTGAATTTATTTCTTTACCTAATTTTACGGCGACGAAATCGCGGGCACCGCTAGACGATTTATAAGACGTTATTACGTCAAAAATGTTACATTGTAAGATATTACTTTTTTACTAAAACTATTAGAAAGATTAGAGCTTAGGTATACGTGAAGTCATCTTAAACACCTATTAACGATTCTAAATAGCAGGTAGCTGACGTTAATGAAATAACACAGACAAACCAAATTTTAGCAAAAGAGTTAAGTTCAGCTCAAAAAGTTAAAATCCTTGAAATTTAAGTAAATCGAATGCCAAAAACGGCCTTGAAAGTACATATTTATGAGAACATTACTTTACGGCGGGAGTCCGTCTCGTAGGGGCACTCCTTGATACAGTTGCAGACAGCATCCCCGTGCTCATCGATCTCACACACGCGGCCCGCACTGCAGTGTACCTTCAAACACGGATCTGGCGAAATAAGTATTTTTGTAATTAACTCATAAAGAATTTTCATATTTAAGCCGCGGCCGCATGTGTGGCCAAAATTAGCATATAGTTATATAAGTGAAACATATTTTTTTAATACAAAGCATATTTACGCAGAGCTTAGAAGGAAAAGTTTCTTACAGAAATAAACAGTTGGATGAATGTTATACCCTTTAATTGCACTGGCGCCACTGCGGCTATTTGTGAAAGTTATTTAAAACATTTTATAGATACTTTTTAGGTTGAGGATCTATATGACATACTGAGTTAGGAAATCAAGGTCATACCGTCAAGGAACATGTCGTTGCCATCTTCTGGAATTTCGTTCATCAATTCGTTCACACGGTTCCTTTCTGCTTCCTAAGAGAGTACAGGTTTTAGTTATATTCATTTTGTATTTAATATAAAGATTCCATGTTTTTGCCAATAACGATTAAAAACTTCTAAAAGTCTTTCAAGCAATATAACCTATAATTTATTTAATTTATTCTATTTATGACAATACAGAACAAATGTAATGAAAAAAATCAAAATACAAATTACGGAAAGCTATCATAGTAAGTGGCTATTTTCAAAAAGAGTGATATTTATTGAAGTACCCTGAGGAACAGAATAATAGGTAAACCTACATATGGCAACATTAGTACCTATATTTACCTGGAAACGCTTTTCGTCAAGTTGTTCTGCCATGCCGAGCTCAAGATGCTCGGCCTCTACATCTTCTTTAGGAGCATTTGCGGCCGGCGGGAAAAGGCGAGCCGCTGCAAACATAGGGTGCTCCGTGGTGGTTGTGCGCAGCCGACGGTGCCTTCGGCGCTTCTGGGTTTTAAAAAATAAACCGTTTCTCTTTGTAAATCGTACATTACCTTCACATTTTCGAAGTAAAACCTCTTTAAGCACGCTTGATTTGGGGGAGTAAGTTGTTGAATGCGTGAAGAGAGCGTTCCGAAGAATGTAATCAGGTGAGGCGATTTCATTTCTTTATTGAACAATAATATAAATTAATATTATGTTCAATATATTAAGCATTCTACGTTTAAAGTGAATATAGTGGTAAATTTTGAAGTTCAATTATATACATACATATAGATGGAGCTAAAGAAGTTTTACTTCAGTCAGGACTTTTTCCCGATAACTTATGCGCAAAACATACTGCCACTTACACGTTTCATGGAGAAGACATAAAAGGGATTGTGCGGTGAATTTAGATAAATAATGACTACCTTGGAAAATGCTTAAAAGACACTAAAATTTAATTAACATTGAATGTTGTAATTGCGCTTACCACCACTGCTTCTGTAGAACATATAGCAGCGACCAGCAAGGCCAACATAAGAACGTGGCCCTTCATCTTGGTAATATCTGTAAATAAAACTACGTATTACCTACAATGTACTGATTAGCATATATACGCGGCTTCGATTAAATAAAGATTAGGAGGATTTAAAAACCATCTCATAAACAGATTATTTCGTCTCTGACTCTTTCTCTCCGAAATTCCTAGGTGTATTTAGAATATTGCAGTTATTTTACAATAATTTATCAACATTAATATCCCATAGAGAGGCGAAAGCGCCTCCAAAACTTTATTAGAAATATCACAATCTTAAAATGCACGCTCCACTAAATTCCATTATTTTAAAGTGCAGAAGTAAATATTAAACGCAAGGCTTGCTTGTGTGTATAGCTTCTTTATTGTGAAATCTAACTCAACCAGACAGTAAACGGAGTTTTAACGTTTTAGGCGTGCATTTTTCGTCTGGAACATCTATACCCCCCTCCCCACTGCAAATTACTAACAGGAGAACCATTAGGTTAGATTTTTTTTTTAATATATAAGGAATACTTTTTAGGTATGTCTAATATTCCCTTTTCTCCTCCTACTAAGCTTAAATTAATAGCTTGTATTAGGAGTGGGTGCAACAATACTCAAACGGCAGTGGGGTTTGAACCGGGGAACTCGCGGATTGCAGTCCATACCTTATACCGTTGAGCTATTGAGGCTCTTAAATGTAATTATAAATTTGATATCAGCAGCTCATAATTCTATGAAGTTTCATTTCTGTATCATCTTACGCCCGTTGAAAGAAAGGTCCTTGCCCTATCGCACACGTCAACATGCAATATCGCACTTTAATTGGTAGCAGGCCACCGAGTGTGAACAATAAACACTAGATGTAGGGTCACGATACAATCAGATTTTTCAAATTCATCAAACATTTCTAAGGTTACGTAGTACAACAAGGAATATAGTTTCACTCTGTCCGTCCATTTGTCAGCTCGCAAGGTGGTCACCCCTAGGATTTCCAAACTATTAAACGTAGACACTTGAAATTGTCAACGTTGATAAACCATGCTAAAACTCATTACGAAAATGAAATTATTTGACAAATAACTTTATCGCGCATCAGATACTGAATCCTTCTATATAAAAGTGACTTGAAACGCTCTTGGCCACTTTTATTTTTGAGAATAGAGCAGGACTTAACCGACAATTATCAATCAAAGTTTTTAAATCAAGATTGTACGTATTCGGAAAAATAGATTTATTCGATATTTAAATTTTTACGTTAGTTGTATCAGAATTCCACAGAAATATGAGAACAAGTGTTATTCTGTGCAGAATTCCTTATTCTAGTTTCGTAAATTTCCATATGGCAACCCTAACTCAACGTGCAACATAAAATAGATGTTTCCCGGTTTTAATCGCTGTTTGACGTTGCATGATTCATCGACATATTGCACACGTACTGGGAATAAGGGCGAATGAAAGAGATAAAAAATAGTCGTTGTGTTCCTGTCCTTGTTGTGTATCTTGTGAAGTTAAACTTTTAGGCATTCGACTTTGAGGCTTGCGCCCGTTTTAATATTAGATTATTAAATTCCGTCTCTGTTTTTATAAGCAGGTAAGAAAGAGATGAATTGCTGAGCATTCCGTAGAGGAACGAGCCAAAGGTATTCCTGGGACTTGCGGTGTAGGCTTGAGGTAATAATAATTTAGTATGCGTTTAAACAGTCCTAGTGGGGGCGAATCTGAAAGCCTGTTTCTTCCTCCCCTTCATAGCCAAATTCAAGTTATAAATAATTAGGACATTTTTGTGGGATAAGGTGTAGTATCGAGGTGAAATATCGAAAATGTTGAAAAATTGCCTTAAAAGGTGAAAAAAATAAATGAAAAATTGAAAATGAAATGGACACAGAATCCTGTCCACTTGGTCGAAGTCAAACTTCTTTTTAATTTTATTTTCACTACTAATATTATCACTATCACAAAATAACGTTTCAAATTTATTCATTCATTGCTTAATTATTGATGTTTTATGTTCGCAGAATGCATCTATGTTAAAAACACATTGCCATCGGGTGGGAAAATGGTAATTAAATTATGAACTTTCGAGATTTTGCGTGCCCCTAAAAAAGAAGTGATAAAAAAACATGTATATATAATTGTACAATACTAAACTTAATATATATAAATTACTCGTCACGTTGTTTATCCGCGATGGACTAATAAACTACATAACCGAATTCAATCAAATTTGCACACCATGTGCAGTTTGATCCATCTTAAAAGATAGGATAGCTTACATCCCAATTTATAATCCCAAATATAAATGAGAAGCTGAAATGTGCACGTGCGTAACTTCCGAACGACTG
>JANCMC010024009.1:513332-553059 GCA_024363005.1 Charaxes varanes | reverse complement strand
TAATAAAGAATATTAATGTAATATGATTTAATTTCTATCATATTGAATTGTATAATTATGTTTAATAGAACTTTCAACAATCTCAGAAATTTTCACTAAGTTTTTCACATTACTATTGTTAAGGAAAATTTCTAATATTTGCATGCTACAATGCAGAATATGTATCATTTCAATATTGTTAACATCATGTATATCTCATATTCAGCAAACATAAATCATTTCATTAATAACTAGTTTTTACCCGCGATTTAGTCCGCGTAGAATTAGGTTTAAAATTTTAACGTGATGATATATGGCCTATAATAGCCTTCCTCGATAAATATGAAAGAATTTTTCAAATCGGACCAGCAGATCCTGAGATTAGCGCGTTCAAGTACACAAACAAACTCTTCAGTTTTATATGTAAATATAACAACGCATGTTAAAAATATTTTATCTGTTTGTACCGGGTAATCTCCGAAACTGCTATTTCGATTTGGATAAGACTTTCACTGGCCGATAGTTGATATCGCAAGGAGTAACATAGTCTATTTTTCTCTTAGCTAAGTGATTAGGGTTCTGCACAAAAATTAAAATCCCTCAAAATTAAAAAAAAATCACTCGGCCGTAGTCACCGGTTATTTAACTTGTGTTTAAGTATAACAGGATTTCTATAGACTCGTTAGAGACGGTTTTCTCTTTGACTTCCGGTCTAGCAGCTCCTTATTTATAGAGAACCCAAAAACTTAAAATAAATACTGTTTATGTATTTATCTCTATCGTTAATTCGCGTTTTTATTATCTGTATCATGTAGTAATACGACACTATTGGTAAGTGCTGACAAGCGACTAACTTGTTCCATGGAACTATATGAGACTTATTCTGAGTTATCTAAGCGATTTTATTTACGAGATAGATAAATTAATATATGAATAAATAAAACAGAGTGTCTAAAAAAATCACCGTTTTTTTTAGACACTCTGTTTTAATTTTTTTTGTGCGTAACCCTAATTATTTTAGTTTTAAGTTGAGTAGGTTTTGTTATTTTTTGCAAACAAAACCTACCATTGAAAGTCCCGTCAAAGTCGAACCAAGCCGATTCGGAAATTTCAGTAACAAACATACTGCCGGAGCCAAACATAGTTTCATTTTAATGATCATGTTGTGTAGCCGGGACTTTGTGTAGCTGCGCGAAGTTTTGTAGAATTTTGTAGTCTAGAAGGACAAAAATGTATAAACACTTTGAGCTATGTCTGGCATCGGCATAAGAACCCATGAACAACCAGACTAACGGTATTTCAATAAGCTCAAACGGGGAAGAACAAAGGCCCATTATGAAGTTTGTGTGATTGTTTTGTGTGTGTGTGTGTTTCATCGCTTAGACAGGTATACGGCACAATATATGTGTAAAAAACAACTTATTTACGGAATTTAATACAGATTGATTTATTGTTAATAATTTCACAATATCATTAAGAATCACTCCATCTCGATTGTTCATATCGCTTGATAAATCTTCAAAAGCTGAAGTTAAACATGCATTCATTTTGAGCCGTAACTCATCATATCTCTATGATATCATACGCGTTGAATTGAATGCAATATTAATTAAAGAACGCTAGCCATATTTGAATACCCATTCGTCAGACTTCTTATACATAAGTAACATGATAGTCGAAATGCTTTTCGTTACATATGTCCGAAAGTCACGTACGTACGCACGTGTTAGCTATTCATATTAAAGCAGGGCAGATTTGCGAATATTACAGATCGCCGGCTGGTTGACATTCGCCCACAAACCGTTTATCGTACAACGACAAATATTGTTCAATTCCCAAAAAAAAAAAAATTGACAGTTACAATGACATATGGTTGTCACGATTACGCTTTGACATTATCCAATACATGTGCGTGTAAATCGTTTGACATTGGTGTGCGTGTAATTTAATTTTAATAATATAACGTATTTAATAATTTAACATATTATATAAAAGTATTAGCATTCGCATACATTCCTCTGTATGAACTACATTTGGGCCAAATTCATACTCCAGCCTTAGCGCAATTTTCGTAGAATGATACCTATTTCGCTTTACCTATTAATATTAATATATAATAAATAATAAATACTAACTGAAACCCATTACTTCGTTGACTTCGTGATTCGTAATCTAAACAATACATGACATAAAGGAAGAGGAATACTGAAAACTATGCTTTATAACTTGCACAAGAGCGCTCTTCATATGAGTAATACAAAATGATGACACCAAAAGCTTACGATGATTTCATGCACATCTGTTTTATTAATAATAATAACAATTATGTAACTCTGGAATAAGTATCCTGTTTTATCTCCAATGTAATTATAAAATATAATATTTTCGTCGCATTATTTTAAATAAAACTAGCAGACCCGGCAAACGTTACTTTGTCCGAAGGTTGGGTTACTTACTATTTACTACATTCTATTATCCTATAATATTATTTATTATACCCATTCCCGTTCCGTATATTAGTATAGATAAATAACCTAGATACCGACTACACCGCCATCTGCCAGGCTGATTTTAGAATCTAAACCATTCAGGGCGTCCTCCAAACGCATACAAAAATTCAAATACACGTACAGTAGAAATTTATGTATAAAGAATAAATGCTATTTCCCTTTATCGCGTCATAATTTTGTAACGGTTGAACAAATTTAAGTACTTAATTTGTTATTTTAAATATTTCTTCAAGTTCTGATGAAGACAAATAGAGAATAACAGTTCTTTGCGAAAAAATTATAACAATTGTTGTGTTTCGTTTAGTTTGTTAGAGTTCCCGGTGGCGTAAACTCCTATCTAAAGGCCGGCAACGCATCAGCTAGCCTTCTAACGATGCAATTGTCCATTAGCTCACTTAGGTGATGTACCACCTGCTCGTTTGCCCCTTGTCATATATAAAAAAAAGAAAACATTAAATTTAATGCAGACAAAGCCGCAAGTTTTAGTCAGAATTAACAGAAAATACTAAGTCAAGGTTATATATAAATTAACAGAATATAGCCCATAATGGTGATGATTTTGCTGCGTTGATAAAAATGATGTCAAGCGTAATTTAGGCCGTCTGCTAATATAGTTTTTGATCTGCAACCCAATATAAAAACCATACATCTCCCATTTTAGTATGCTGTCAGTTCGTATTATTAAATATCTTACGAGAGAGATAGATAGATTTAATAATCAAGCCTACATAAACTCTATGAAGAATATTTTAGAATGCAAAATAAATAACCATAGACGTAGCAAATAAAATGAAAATATCAAGATATTGTTACTTCTTTTTTTTCTTATTTATCACTCATAAGTGCTGTCAAATATTGAGGCAATTCTAAGCGGCGCAACAATTTAATAAAAAGCTTGATTTTTTGCGTTTTTTGAAGCGAAATCATTGGGCATTTTTTAAGATGCCAAAAAACTATTGAATGCGCGCGTCATCGTCACCGAACGCCCGGTACAATTCGGCTGCAGAACAAAAGAACTGCAAGCGTGGCGCAACCTCAAATTAGATAAATAGATAGTAGTCAGGAAAGGGATAGAGTAGAAGTATATAAAGGTATATAGAAAGAAGAAAAGGGATTCGGATACTAATGTCATGGATATAGGGGAGTGACAATAGCGGCTAGGGTAGTCAGGGGTCGCGTACCAGTAGGGGATTTGTCCAATTTCATCGGACAAATGAAAAGTAAGATCCACTCTCTGTACATAATATAATATATATGTAACTTGCTCTATAGCAAATTGCTCTAACCATATTTGAACTATTGTGAATGCTGGAATGTTTATAATAAAAAAACACCCGACTGGGCATGTTACGGGCTCCTCTCAGTGCAGGGCGCGTCGGAACTCTTGTAAGCTCTAAGACGATTTTTTTATCACCAAATTATTACACATCTTTTAAAAAAATATACATAAAGCCGACTTGTGGCCGCGCGTCCCGGTATCAGTACCTATTTCTTCCATCAGATCGGCGTGATGTGGCGGCCATGCTGTCACGTCAAGTGATGGCATTGTTGTCGCGTTTCATACGCTTTGTAAGACCCCCCGGCAGCTTAATCTCGTTATTAAAGACCGGCAATGCATTTGTTAGCCTTCTGGTGGTGCAGATGTCCATGGGTGTCGGAAGTCACTTATGTGAATCGCCTGCTCGTTTATCCTTTGTAACATAAATGGCAAATGCATTGTCAGTCTTTAAGTGAGGCAACCGAGAATTTACACAAACAGAACAAAACGTGACGACAATATCATCATTTTACGTGACAGCATTTTCGCTGTTTGACGTCGATCTATTGTGAGTAACAGGTACCGGTACCCGGACGCACCTATCCATTTGGCTGCAGACCAAAAGGACCACAAGCGTGGCGTTACTTTTAATTGGTTGCGAGTTCTAATTTCATTCGAGCTGGCAATATTTAGCAACTAAGTTGAGTAAAATGGTAGCATTAACGTTTCATTTGACGTTCGGTTTCGAACTTAAAAGTAAGTAAAGCTATCGAGAATGTTCGTGCTAAGCCCTTTGGAATACCTAGCGTGGGTACCCGCGAATACATCTGTTTGTAAGTGTGGTTTTCGTTAAATAAATATATTTTCATTTTTCTTTTTCTTCATTATTTTGTCTGTCAGCAATTGCTCGTGTCGCTGCTGAGGTGTTCAATAATAGGTGCTATTAGACACTTTCCCTTTTTGTCTCCTTCCTTGGTATTGCGGAAAAAAATCAAAAACCTTGTCCTTTTACGTCGTTTATTTTTCCAGTTATTTTTCCGTCCCCATGGCAACCAATAAAATATATTCAAAAAACAATTCTTCGTCAATGTCCTGTCATAGTCTCTTTGGTCCATGCGGCTTGCAGTTGTCCATGGGCGTCGGTAGTCACTTAGGTGAACCGCCTGCTTGTTTGCCCCTTGTTATATGTATATATATAAAAAATGTAATAGCCAAAGGTGGTCGTGCTTTTACCTGGTCTCTTTTTAAATCCAGCTCTTGTATACACTTGTCCTCGAAAGGGTATACAAGAGCTGGATAATACAAGCGGGATAACACGTCTTTATACAGAAGTAACTGTCCGCCTTGCTTTCGCTTGCCTTCTTGAAGTTTTTGAAACATTATATAATAAACATGAATTTATAATAGTATATTTTTGGTAAGTCATAAAAGATTACTATAGATATATTTACAAACGCAATTTAAATAAATAAATAAAGCGAATGTCAGTTAAAAGGTGTAATAACACCAGTATTTTAACGGAAGTGGCGATATATTAGTTTTTGTGCAACACAACCAAAGATTATGGGGATTACGTGTTGGTAGAGTGTAGGCGGGAAAACGTAACTGAGATACTCTCACATTCATAGTATTCATAAGGAACTAAGGATAGTAAAGATCACCAGCTGGTCGAAATTCGGCCACAAATCTGGATCAAATACAGCACACAAGTGGAGCTAAATTAATTTTATATATGTTTATACCTCAGATATAATAATATGTTTTATTTACCCAAAAAAAAGAGTTTAGTTAATTTTTTTAAATATTTTGATGAACTTTTTTTCTTGTGCCTCCGTGGTTAGGTAAGCGGGCAGAAAATGCTTTTAGCATTAAGCTCACCCAGTTGAACAATTGTTTTTTTTAAATTGTGCAATAAAGAGAAGAAAAAATCTTTAGATTTTTGGCTGGCCCGTTAGCGCAGTGGGCAGTGACCCTGCCTTCTGCTCCGGGGGTAGTGGGTTCGATTCCCACCTCGAGTCTGGGTGTATTATCCATATGTATGTATTTATATGTCCATGGGCGTCGGTAGGCACTTCGGTGCCTGCTGCCTGCTCGTCTGCCCCCTTGTAACATAAAAAAAAAATCTTAAATTTATTGTCAGAAAATATAATTAAACATGTTTTTAGCATTGACAACTTTTGCTTCCTAAATCTATCCGGGTCTGGTACCAGGGCACGCTTATAGCCTACGCTACTCTACTATCTACACTACACATGTATCGATAAGTCGTTGCGAAAAGACTGTATCAGTTAAAATGAACGTTTCTAGAGCTCCGTGAAGAACTATCTAAATGAGCGATTGTCATCCAAACGCACCGATAGAACTGTGCAGTTTTATCGATAGAGATGTTTCATACACACATATCGATGAATCGTTGCGAAATAACTGTGCATTTGCCATACCTTCTACCGCTGTAGATGTTCATGGACGCTTTTAGTCCCTTTACACTGCCCGTGTCACAAAAAGAGCAACCATGTTGCAGTCATAAGCGAGCTCG
The DNA here is from genome assembly GCA_024363005.1 of Charaxes varanes. Classification (NCBI taxonomy): domain Eukaryota; kingdom Metazoa; phylum Arthropoda; class Insecta; order Lepidoptera; family Nymphalidae; genus Charaxes; species Charaxes varanes. The sequence goes on along the minus strand of JANCMC010024009.1, from coordinate 546,776 downwards.
CAACCACACACCTACCTCGTGACTGCAATAGCTGACTATATTAAGGCGGGGTACTGGGTCAAATCCCAAGCTCAGTACGCTTTCCCCTCCCATCACCCCTTTCCTATCAGAACTCCCGTCTCAGACCCCCTATGCTTCTCACCCTCCTACTTTCCTTAACACGCTCCATTCATTACCCTCTCCTATCTCCTTGCCCCATATCCAATTGCCTATCCGGAGGAGTAAACCTCGACTCCAAAAATCCCCAACCCAAGGTGTTATCTGTTCCGTGCCGATGGGTGAATGGCTATTGGGTATATAGTCGCGAACGGAGGGACTTCCCCTTCCCTTCCCCCCCCCCCACCTTCCAATACTCACCCACTCCTACCCTGTACCCTGATCCCATCTCACCTTATCCTATTCCCTACCCCACCTCCTTCCTCACCTATCCCATCCCCAACTAGTTGTGAGATTGTAGACATTGTGAAGATGCCGGGGATGACGTCATAACTCGCCCCACAGCCCCTACAATCTAAGACCCTGGTGCTAAGTCAGGGTAACGCTACAAATAAGAAGTTTCAAGAGAAATACGGCAAGCTTGGCGGTAGTTGGCGGTAACGAACTGCCCTGCTGAAGGAGTACTTCCAAACTTAAGAAAACTACATCCAAGGGCCTAGCACGAATATTCTCGACAGTTTTACTTACTTTTACGTTCGAAATCAAATGTTTCATAAACCATTAATGCTATCGTTTTACACAACTTAGTTGATAAATATTGCTAGCGCGAATGAAACCAGAACTCGCACACGTCGATTCCTCGACGTTACAGACATGTAAGTTGTATAAAATGGAAGCAGGAACCTGCATTTGACGTGATGTTTCGAACGTAAAAGTAAGTAAAACCATCGAGAATTGTACTAGGCCCAAGCTCAGCCGTTCGCGAAGCCCCGGGTGGGGCTTCCGATCGAGAGTCGGTACTCCGCGGGTGCCTCCTGTGAGGCCAAGTCCGCGGATAAGGTGTGTGGAGAATTTATCGGACGTAAGGTTGACTCCTCCGAGCGCCGAAGCGCGCGGAGGTCGTCGCGAATCGGGGACCGCGTCCCCGCCGTCGGGGACGTTGTGTATCTAATGTGGTTTGTGTATTCGTCCCTATCCTGTCAGGGTCGTTGTCTGTCGTTATAGCGTCATCCGGGTCGTGGAGGACGTTTTTGGGGCGCCTAAGATGTTTCGGAGCTTGGGGATTGGGCGTGTAGTTGCAGGAGCCGACAACTAAGGGGTTGGGGTGTCTATGTGCCTTCTCGAAGTACCGTTTCGAGAGGTCTTTAAAGAATTTACCTATCGTCTGGAGCTCAAGGTCTCTATGGAGGTCCACGTTTCGCACGAACCATGAATAAATTACGATATCTGTACATTCAACATTTACTTCGATTTTTAAAAGGCTCTTATTCAATCACCATACTTAAAATGTTCACAAATTCAGTTTCCAGGGCGAATATCTTACTGAAGATCCAAAAAAAAATATATGTCGTCTTTCGTACTTTTTTAAAATCATAAAATAACAATAAAAGTTCAAAAAACACTAACATTGTCGGACATGATAGTTGAATTACCTACCGTGTAAAAAACCGTGCCGTGGTAAAAGCTGTAATATAAGATATAACTATAAATATATCGTCATTATTTTTAAGGATACTATATTAAATTTATTAAAATAAATAGACGTTACTTTGCACTATTCGTATTTTACTAATTATTATTATCATCGTTAAAAGACCAAACCAATAAATTTGAAGTACTTATAAACGAACACATGGACAGAAATAGTAAAATATTAAATTAAAACTTATTTGTTTAATGATTCTTTTTTAATTTGAAAGCTGGTGCTTCCCGTGTGATCCCGTTTTAATTTGGTCCTATTCTGAAATTATATGGCCAGGGTCCGCTTAGATTGTAGAGGATGTGGCTGTGGGGCGAGTTAAGACGACCGATTGCTATCTGACGTCATCCTCGGAACCCCTCACGATCTCTACAACATTACGACTAATATTACAAAGTGACATTAATCTGGTCCCACTGTTTTACGTGCCTTCCGAAACACGGAGGAGGTCGCACTCATATATCAATAATCGCGTTAATTTAAGTAGGGAAAATCCAAAGTCTTTAGGGTTTCGTCGTACTTCAAGGAACGTCTAAAGTTTCGCTCAGTCCGTGCGTCCGCCCGCAAGGTGCAAGTGTCTCTTAGGTTTTCCAAATTATTAAATGTAGAGACTTAAAATTTTCCATGCTGATACGGCACGTTAAAAACTCATTAGTAAAATTATTTCGATCGAAATCGGACGACAATTTTTGTAGTTATTTAACGAATACCTTTATCGTGTATCAGATACGGAAACCCGTCTATATACGCGTGTCTTGGCACGTTCTTGGCCAATTTATTTTTTGTGTAGCGCATGGTTTGAAATTTCTCCGTCCTTTACGGACTTTTACAGTTTTGTAAAACAGATATGTATATATCACCTACTATGCAATCCGCTTTGCTCGGCCACGTATCAAATATTCTCATCCGAAACCGTAAATTAATTACAAACCCCAGGAGATATACCCTGCAGAGGGCGCCAAGCTACAACCGTCTCTTTCCTATACACGCCAGCAAGTTGTTTCAGTAACTCTAGCATAGATGGCGCGGTCATCGCCACTAGGGTAGCAGTATTGATTTTGTCTGGTCCGGACTGAATGTACGTACATACCAATATGAACTGCAGCAAACTGCATTACAAAACGTATAGTCGACCAAGAAATTGTTTTGCCACGCTAAGGTCGAATGTCGTTTGCGCTTCAATTAGTCAAAAGGCTTATTTTTGCTTGTTATGCATTACGTTACTTTCTAACAATGACCCTTAGCTAAATATTCATTAACTGGGAGCTGTCGTTCAAAATGGTAAAGCACTTTCTTTGTCGACTGTACAAGTAATTTACGTGCCACAAGAACATCTCGCCTCGCCCGTGCGAGTTTGAAATTATTCTTGACTAGTTGTTTCCCGCGACTTCGTCTGCATAAAATTTAACTTGCGAAAGGCTTTAGATATCTTTAATTTCTCAATATCCGTACTTAGCGGATGTCTATTACAGTATTTTTATTATTTGCCTCTGTTGCAAGCTCCGGTGTTTCCGAACCCATGCTTAGGTACCCTTTTTTAGTCAAATTGAATCCACACTACCTCTAGCCTCACGGCCAATGTCACTCAGTGACATAATCGGAACCCACTGATTAACGTGCGATTCGAAACACGAAAGAGGTTGGATATTTTAAAAACAGCGTTAGAGTTGGTCACCCATCCATCGCCCGGCCGCGGTGAGAGCTACTTAACCTAGCGATCGACTCGAATTCCGGCCACTGATTAAGTTACGACCTCCTCAGTTTTCAATACTCACTAGTATGCGTTTTTTCTATACTACACTTATAGATATTCTTCTCTAGATATTGTACGCGTAGTTCGCATTCCGCCGATGTGTCCGTTCTCTCCAGTCACGACATTGTGTTTAAACCCGCGGCTTTCTAACAATTTTGCTTATCTTGATCTAAATTTTCCTATTAAGCGTGAAAGTTTGGTGGTACTTTCATAAGGGTTTTGCGATCTTATGGCCGATTTACACTTTTATTTAACCAGTTATTGGATCGAAAAGTTTATAATTGTTTAATAAAAATGATATATGTACAGGCCAGTATTCGCGAAGTGTACTCAGAGGGCCCAGCACGAATATTTCGAACCGTTCGAGTCCATGATTCGATTTTGGAAATATTCGTGCTGGGCCCACATCGGAGCCTCCTTGGTGTCAACGCGGGTTGCATCAGCATAGATTAAGCGTGACACGATAAAGACTTGCCTTCCGTGGACCTTGCACGAATATTTTCTTCCTAAATACAGTCGAATCTTTGAATTCGAACTTTTAGAAATGTTCATGCTAGGGCCTAAAAAGAACCATTCGAACCGAAGTAAGTCGGGCGACGAGTGGACATTACTTACGATGAAATTGTTCGTGCTAAGCCCATAGCGGACTCTTCGAAACGTCAACGCGGGTTACATTAACATTGATTAAAAGCAAGACATCATATTAAATAAAATCGACTCGTCGATTCATTTCAGCTCGTTAAGTTCATGCTAGGCTCCCGCAACACCTACAATCTCACGACGGAGATCGCTCAGTGGCATTAAACGGGGCCCACTGATTTACGTGCCTTCCAACACACGGACAAGGTCGGATATATGAAAATCAGTATTAGAATGGGTCACCCATCTATCACCCGGCCGCGGTAAGAACTGCTTAACCTAGCGATCGACTCAAACGCTGTTCACTGATTATGCTATAACCTCCTCTGACTTCAGCTATTGAAACTGACTTTTTAATATAAATCTTGAAACCACATGCTTTGGGATCAAATTCGCGGCTATTCCAAATACAAACCTTAAATTACAGAATCAGAAAGTTTATTTGTAAAAAAATATGAGAAAACAATTTCTACATATTTTGCGAGTTTCAGCTGGAGCACAAATATTTAACATATATTCAATATGTCGAAAGAAAAAGAAAAACAAAAATAATACAGTTTAAGCATTCATAATAATTTCCTTGTAGTTTTCCTATTAAAAATCAATTCGTCAAGTTCTTTTCTAACTTTTTAAAGTCTAAAGCGGTACTCATTCTACCATATAGTCATGCCGTTGTTACACATTTAAATAAAACTATGCTCCAAGACATGAAAGGCACTAATGGCTCTTATGTAAGGCGAATAACGCTTTTCAATGCTTGATTTTTTATTTTCCGCTCGTTGTTACCCGCGTCGTCGTGCGCGTAAAATTAGGTGAAACATTTTGGCGTGATGATATATAACCTATAGTATTCTTCGATAAATGGGTTATCTAACACTGAAAGAATTTTTCGAATCGGACAAGTAGTTCCTGAGATTAGTCCGTTCAAATAAAGATACAAACTCTTCAGCTTTATATCTAATATATAAAATTCTCGTGTCCAGGGCTGCGTTGCCAAACTCCTCCGAAACGGCTCGACCGATTTTCATGAAACTTTGCGTGCATGTTGGCTAGGGTTGCGAATCGGTCAACATCTATTTTTTATACTCCTAAGTGATAAGGGTGGCCCACACGGACGCAGTCGCGAGGCGCAGCTAGTCGTATATATAAAATTCTTGTGTCACAATGTTAGTTACCATACTCCTCCGAAACGGCTTGACCGATTTTTATGAAATTTTATATGCTTATTAAGTAGGTCTGAGAATCGGCTACTATCTATTTTGTATACTCCTAAGTGATACAGGTGGCCCCCGCAGACGAAGTCGCGAGGTACAGCTAGTATTAGTATAGATATTGTAAGTGCGAAATTTACAAAACACTTCAATAAAGAATACATTTAAAATGTATGTATTCATGACTCCTAAAACGGCCATAGAAAAAAGAAATTAAATATCCGCTATTGTAAATCTAATTCCTAAACTTTGTTCCTTTAAAACAAAAACACAACGCATACTGTTAATAAAGGTTATAATTAGAAGAAAATAATGAAGTGCATGTTCTGTGATGCAGCTACTCTGTCAATGATTACACTGATAAGATAACCTACTCTATCGACCCGAAAGCTAGTATAACTCCAACTGCATTACTACACGTTTTGTAGTATATACAGGTATTGCACTGACCCTTAAAATATAGCTACACTCCTAAAGGACTTATCACCGCAGTAAAGATAATATTAGACATAATAAGGTATTTTTAACCGACATAAAAAAAGAGGAGCGTAGTTAAATGACAATCTAAGAAAAACAGTGACTTAAGCGAATATAGTAACTATACTAATCAAAGTACTGTCACATCAACAAACGTCACTAAAACACGAGGATCCGATCTGAGCGCCACCTAACAGCTTTACACAATACAAAAAATACAAAAAATAACACACAACACAAAAAAATATATAAATGCGTTGATGTTTTGTTACTAGGAGAACTATTGTATAATTGAAAAGTAATGAACAATGAATAAATTCGGCGAAGCCACATATGCATACCTTCTACGTAAACTGTTGTAACCCCAAATTCCCAACTTGACAGTATCCATCAATGTCGATTGTAAGTTGTTATAATTTTACATGTAATCCGGCTCGAAGGACCAAAAAGATTACTGGGCTCTTTCTGTCCATACAACTTAATATGCTATTTGCTGTGTGTACCGCTACATGAAAGAGACACATGTTAGCCCGAAATTGGCTTTATTGGTACTAACGCTATACATGTATTGATATTTTATGTGTGTAATCCGGCTCGAAGGACCAAAAATATTTCTGGGCTCCTTCTGTCCACACAACTAAATATGCTGTTTGCTGTGTGTACCGCTAAATGAAAGAGACACATGTTAGCCCGAAATCGACTTAATTGCTACTTACGCTATACATGTATTCATAAAATATAAGGGAAAGAGACGTCAGAATGTATGGATTTGTCCATACAATATTGCTTAAATTATGTATCGATCAAGTTATTTCACATGCATTTATATCGAAATGACCGTTCCCACTCGGCCTATTGTCACATATTGGTGGTATCCCATCTCCCCTTTCACGTGTGACGTAAAGTACGGATAACCCCTGAGATATGAATGATAAAGTTCGTTGTGCTCTGAGCCGCCTTAAAGGAAGACTTCCGGAATCGGTGTGGTCGGCCGAGGTGCTCTGCTTATCGCCGAAAGGCGTTCATCGTTCTAAAGTAACTGCGTAGAATTATCGTTAGTGCTATTTACTATTAACGCCATCTCTTGATGAATTACAGAACTATGGTGTCTTAATCACATCTAATATAACGTTAAAATGTAGCCATCACGCGTCTAGTTAACATCTGCTGTAACTGCTACAATGCAATGGTATACCCTTTATATTAGGTTTGGGATCGAACATATAACAATATTATTAAACATATGCAATATTGCAATTCACATTTCGCATATACAATGCTGTTACTCCTATATCCAATACTGATATGTTTATACAGTAATATGATGCTTATAACTTATTTCTGTACTTTTTCCTCAAAGGTTACTTTTAACTTTTACGGGATAAAGTTTTTTGACTCAGCGAAGTAATGGAGATGACTGCAAGGTTTAAACCTCGACGCCACGCCGCTGGGTTATTGTTGCATCCAATGAAACAAGCTTTCGTAAATTATGTCATTGGGAATAATTTTGGATAATAACTTTAAATTAAAATGTTTTTAGCGATTACATGACTTAGCAGAGTATAGACTTAATATAGAATTGTAAATTTTTCAATAAAGATGATTTAATGTACCTATACAAATATAATTTTAAAGAAAAATATTGTTTCTACCGTACAGAAAGTTGCCGCTTAAATAATTTTGCTTTGCGATTCAAAGACCGGTCATTAGGAACAAAATTTGAATACTAATACATTAAAAAAAATGAGCTAGAACCTTCTTGAATAAAATAATAATTTAAAAATATACAAGCGTGTGTATCATAGTACCTTTTATACCATACGGTATTAATACATAAACATATGTATATATCAAACTAGTTGTAACCCGCGATTTAGTCCGAGTGAATTCATTTTATTGTTTTTTTTTAATTACAAGAGGCAAACGAGCAGGCTGTTCATCTAAGTAACTTAAGTAAAACTGCGCCCATGGTTATGGCCCCTTAAGTTGTATTGGTGTTACTAATATAAATGCGCTATGGGACCTATATGAATGATTTCAAAAATAGTCTTATAATTTAGATTCATTGCAATTAGGCTATTTAAAAAAAGTGAATACAGGTGGCGCTAGTAATATTTTGAAACGCTTTCGCATTTTTGTATTTTTTGATAAATTATCTGATAGTAATTTTAAACGTAAGCGGCTGCTATTATTAACTTACTTAAGTATTTTCGGTTGACTTGACGAAGTGTCGAAATGGTAAATGGTAGCCGTCCTTTTTAACCTTTGTAAGCTTTCTCGAAGTCCTTCCATATTTACCATACTGTCTTTTAACGTGGAGCACTCTTTGAACTTATTGTATTTGTTAAACTAGTACATAAAACAATTTTTAATATATAGACTAACGTCTTTGCGTTGTTATCACACTTAGAAAAAAAAACTCAAAAGTTTGAATATGGAACACGGTTTCAATCTATCTTCAATTTCGCAAATCGTAAACAATTCGGTTCCTTTTTATGCAGTTTCCTTGCCTTCTGATCACATTAACAAACAAAAAAACAAGACAAGAATATGGAACACTGTCTGCAAATTCGATTTTCAATTTCTTAACTCGTGCTTATATTAATTATTTTATTTCAATTGTAATAATGGTCTGCACCAATACACATTCAGGTTGTTACTGATGTGACAGAATTAAAACAATATAATATTAAGGCAAAATTGTCCATCAGTAGCAAGTATTCATTTGGAATAATCGAAACGTAAAAGTTTAAGCTATTAGAGTTTGGACTGTGCACAACTTCCAACTTATAATTTTTTTGTAGTTAATATTTTATTGTTTCAATGACATAGGAAACGCACGCGAGCACGCAAAAACTAAAGTAGAGTCCTTAATGGCATTATACTTTTGGCCATACAAATAAGTATTAACGAAATTAGTTTTGCGGTTTAGGCAGTTCTCATAAAAACAAAGTATTTTTCTGCTTTAATAACATTTTTTTTTATTACTACTCGTACATTTCAATTAAATATCAATAAGCTGAAAATCGCTGATTACTTATAAGACAGACAAGTCGCCTTACACTGGAACAGACAACTCGATGTTTAATGGTTATGTACTATGCATATATGCAGGCTGGGGGTCGTGGGTTCGATTCCCACCTCGAGTCTAGGTGTATTATCCATATGTAAAGCCTAAAACCATACCACAATAAAGATAACTTATAAAATGCGATAAATTTACAGAAAATCTTTATGATGTCAACAACGGTATAAATCCTAGGTGTCAGATTAAAGTTAGATTTCAGTGCTAAGCCTACAAATCTATTTCTTCTTTGAAGGAGATAATTACCGACGTACAAAAGTACCTGCAGGCGCTCGAATTGAGTAAAGAAATTTCGACTTTAAGCTTGTCCTAATTGGCGTTACACTTTATCATTATTTTATGTACTGCAAAATATTATAAATGATACTTGATGATGTAATCGCTGTAGTAAAGCCTAAGCGTTGAAAACAAAGAAGTAAAACATAAGAGTTATTTTTGACAGCTACTAAAAATGTTATTTTAAACAGTCTGCCGTCGTCCGTAAGCTCGGAAGGAATCGATATTTGTGAACAAGTCAGCTGCCAGACTGTCGGCCCCAATTATATACCTCCCCCATCCCCTACCCAAAAGGATATCATGTTTTTCTTGCATGTAAACAAAAACTTTTACAACTCAGCTGTAACATGAATCTATAATGATTATAGTCTGGGAGAAAGTACAAAAACTTCCATTCTACGAGTACACTCTACTATTACTATAATATCAATAGTATACTGTCGACGTACTGTATTCATGTTTTGGCCTCACATAAGAATATTAATTTTTTAAAGTAATTAAGGAGATTTTCGTCTGTTTTTTTGTTCATAATTATTGTATATTTTTTATATTTTGATAAATTTGAATAAATGTGCAAAATAAACCTTGTTTTTAATAAACCCATTCTGCAACAGATACTGAAATATACTGTTTTATTTAACATTTTATGTAGTATGTGACGCTATATCGTACTGGATTTCGCCAGTTAACTGTACAATCATGGGTTCACTCAAGTTGACTTTCAAATTCATTTGCTAGGTAATTCTCCCATAAGGCAGATGGACTAAGAGCACTATCCCTCCCGATTGGTTAAATCCTACAAGACAGATGGACTAAAAGCTTTATTCCTCCGTAAGTCCTATATAACACATGGACTAAGAGCTCTATTCCTACATAAGTCCTAAAAGACAGATGGACTAAGAGCTCTATCTCTCCCGATTGATTAAGTCCTGTAAGACAGATGGACTAAAAGCTTTATTCCTCCGTAAGTCCTATATAACACATGGACTAAGAGCTCTATTCCTCCATAAGTCCTAAAAGACAGATGGACTAAGAGCTGTATCTATCCTGATTGATTAAGTCCTGTAAGACAGATGGACTAAAAGCTTTATTCCTCCGTAAGTCCTATATAACAGATGGACCTCTATTCTTCTCGATTGGATAAGTCCTATAGGAAAGATGGACTAAGAGATCTATTCCTCCGTAAGTTCTATAAGACATTGTAGGAGCTTAAGTTAAAAGCTTGTATTAGGAGTGTCTGCTACAATACCCCCCCGGCGATGGGGTTTGAACCAGGTACCTTGCGGAATTCAGTCCATACCTTATACCGTTGAGCTATTGAGGCTCTAAATATAATCGTGTCTTGACACACGATCATTCCCACTTTTTTGTATGTATAGATTGTTTGGTTTTGTCTATATTTCTCCGCTCGCTTAAAATGTAGTTATTCCCTTTACTGATGGTAAAATTGATATGATTACAGCCACTGCGTCGAGCGCTCACTAAAATGGGTGCATCGGCGCCACTAGTCCAGAGTTTGATTCCCGACACTCAAGACAACTCTTTGAGCTTCTCCGTGCTGAACTATTTGAAGAGACTGAAAAACCAGGCTAAGATTGAGTTTGAAAAGCTCTGTGCCGACGTCATCAATAAAGCTTCCAGTGCAAATAATCAAAAGGTATGAAAATATTTTATCCCAAAAAAATTAATGGTTGTCGTATATTTTTTATGTATAAAAATTACGAATGTAAAGATGTATTTTTTATTGTTGTTTATAAGTAGCTTTTAAGTTTATTTTATGCTCTATACCTTAAATTGCAAACTTTGCTGACTTATATATTGTTGCTTTATTTAACATTGTATTAACAATTATTTACATATATATTGTTAAATAATTTCAGGTAGCAGAAAGCGTACGCGTAATGCCCCGGTCGCCGCTCAAAAAAGATCTCACCACGCATCCATGTCTCCAAGACAAGTTCACTGCCCTCCGTGACCAGTTGAATGAATTTGGAGGTTTCGTCGTTGGATTGTCACGGGGAAGGCACAAGACTCAAGCGCACACCTATAGAAACCCATTCGATATACAGAGAAGAGATTTACTAGACCAGGTAAAACTGAAGTTACTTCTTATTTATATGATAAAAGGCAAACAGGCGGTCACCTGATGACTCCGGGGGTCGTGGGTTCGATTCCCACCTCGAGTCTGGGTGTGTTATATGTATACGTATGTGTTTATATATTTCTAAAAAAATATATATTTGTGTATAACTGGCGTCTGTTGTTATAGATATAACAACAGACGCCTAGTTAGTTGTCTACCTTAGGAAGAGACTTCCGGGTGTCATATAGCCCTGTATATGTATAAAAAAACTAAAAAAAAACCTGATTATTAATGATCAATTAATCAACCTCCTTTATTGCTTTTTTATGAAAAGTGACACGATTATGAAATAATCATTTTACATGGCACATCAGTCAAAACGTCTTGTACAAAACATACTATTTTGAAGAAGCGACCAAATCTGCATGTTCGGAAAACGGATCATATCAACCTTAGCCACGCTAGTATATCCATGCATTCCGTATATAATTAGTTAACTTTCTCCTAATCGCACGTAGTTGTTAATTGATATTTAAATTAAATGTAAATTTTTTCCGTCATATATGATCACCAAATATCAGTTTACTAGGAAGGGAATTATAGATGTCTCAGGATTATAAATAGTGTTTAAAATAAATATATGTTTAAAATTTAGTTATAAGTCTGCTTTTCGGCCTAGTGTTATCCCGGTCTAGTACTAGGATCCGCTTAAATTGCTGACCATGTGTCTGTGGGGTGAGTTAAGATGACCGACTGTATTCTGACGTCATATCCGGAATCACCACAAACTCACGAATAATATCATCCAGTGCCATTAATCGGGACCCTCTGTTTTACTTGCCTTCCGAAACACTGAGGAGGACGGATATTGGTATTATCCGGCCACAGTAAGCCCCCATTCGCACGAGGGTTTAAGAAGCGTTGCGTTAGCGTTAAGACGTTAGCGCTTTTTCAGCGTCGTCGATACGAAAATATACCGTGTACGTAAATATATATATAGCGTTGAAAATAGAACATTGCTCGATAAGAAAGCGTTGCGTTTTAGAGGAACGTGTGAACAGAACTTAGGAATCCATATTCGAACGCTTTTTTAACGCGCGTTAAAATGCTGTGGGCTAAGAGCTACTTAGCAAACGACTCAAATGCCGGCAACTGATTAAGTTATTATCTCATATTGACTAAAAATTTTACTTACAAGCAATATATAAAATAAATTCCAAAACCACTTTCCAGGTTGTCCGTATGCGGTCAAACTTCCTCCAGCCCAACCTTGCGTACACCCGTCTCGTGGATGAGGACAGCGCCCACTCCATGGCCGTGGCGCAGATGGGCAACTACCAGGAGTACCTCAAGAGGATGACTCCTCAGCTGAGGGAGATCGAGTCGCAACCAGTCAGGCAACACATGTTCGGCAACCCATTCAAAATCGACAAGGTATTCTCTTTGGTTTCCATACCGTAAAGACAAAAAAGAACCCTTGTAGGATCATTTCGTTGTCTTGTTAGGTTGCCAAATCGTAAGTGGCGTCATTGTAGTCTATAATCTTTTGAATATACTCATCAGTATTAAATAATAAAAGATTATTGCACCGAGCGCAAAGTGAGTTAAGTGTTATGTTGGTGCCCGAGTGAATGTGAGAGCATTAATTGCTTTAACAAGGTGCATAATCTACTTTTCTTTCAATTAAATCACTGTCTATTTCAATTTTTACACCAGTTGTGACCAGTCATATTGTAGTACCAGTTTTACAATGGTATATATTTCTCAGCATTTGTTGTTTTCTTTTCGAATTATTTCAGACAATTTTTATTTTCAACCAGTATATTTTTAATATTATATGAAAGTTAATGAAAGACTTAACTTCTATTAAGTTAAATTTATTTCAAAATAAAAAATAATGCATTAATGAAAAATAGTGCAACAATAGTCTTGTCCTGACTGAACAAGCAGCTGCGGACGTTTGCCGCGCAACGTTTTTCGTTTGAAACACGTGCGTATTTCTTGAAGGAGACACGTCCTGACTGACCGAAGAATTTGCCTCGCGGGGCTGTTCGTTCAGACAAGACACGGCTAATGAGATTTCATACATTTCCGCACCTTTTCGGGTTCTGTACAGTAAATACGTCCTTTGTGATCAGTTTCGTTCATGATTCATTAAAAGATTACTACGTATTTGAAATAAATAAAAAAATTCGTAATCAATTTTTATCTCCCTATTTTCAGAGGATGATGGTGGACGAGGCCGACATAGATCCGCTCGGAACGGTGCGGGGTAGCGGGGGTGGCGGGGCGGGTGGGAAGCGAGGTTCGGAGAGCCCTAGGGCTGCGCCCCCTAAGCGGAAAGCGGGTCCTTTGCCCCAGCACGTGGTGGCTAGGAGGCCTTCAACGCCGCCCGTCTCTCTGGTCCTGCCCCCGCTGTCCCCCACCCTAATACCTGCCGCGTCTCCAGCGCCGGCCGCACCATCGTCCCCTGTGACCACACGAAGACCCGCATCGCCCCTGGCGCCTGTGCCTTCAGACCTGCCCTCTGGGAGACCTCCTGAGGTAAAAGCTCACTATATTATAATTATAGTACTTTTTTTTAGTTTTCTAGGATAATATATAAGTACAATAGCAGTTTTTTTTGGACCGGACGACGCGTTGCTTTGGTTGAGTGATTAATTGGCGAAAAGTTTGTTTGTTTGAAAGCGCTAATCTGAGGAACTACTGGTCCGATTTGAAAAATTCTTTCAGTGCTAGATAGATCATTTATCGAGGCTATATGCTATATATCATCACACTAAGACCAATAAGAGCAGAGCACCAGTAAAGAATGCTTCAAAATCGGAGGCTCTTTTTCCCATTTGAGAACTTCTGCTGCGTGCGCTGCATAAATGGTTAAAGTTTCGCAAAAGTCATCCCTTGGGTTGGGTTGGTTGGTTCACTTTTATGAAAACTGTCCGGACGGAGGAGCATTAGATTCGGCATAATAATATTTTATATAGAGGACAATGTGTTAATGGACCATTTGAATTGCTGCCGACTTGAAAAGAAGAAGAAGAAGAGAAAACATGCTCCTATCTTTTTAGGGTTCCGTAGTCTTACAAGGAACCCTTATAGTTTTGCTCTATCCGCCCGTAACTTATCCGCATCCAAAATGGTCTTGAAATTTTCCATGTTGGATAGACATAAAAGCTCATTTGGAAATCGGACGATAACTTTTTTTTTATGTTACAAGGAGGCAGACGAGCAGGCAGCAGGCACCGAAGTGCCAGCTGATAGGCGCCCATAGACATCTGCACGGCCAGAAGGCCAGCAGATGCGCTGCCGGGCCATAATGACGAGTTTAGACCACCGGGAAGTCTCACAAACCGAACGAAACGCGACAACAACACCATCACTAGACGTGTATTTTATTTGTTAAAAATCGGTTAAGTACCCGTGTCGAACGGCTGCGGTGGGCTGAGTTACTGCGATAGTGAAGTACTTCAGCTATCAAATACTGAGATTTTATGGTTGTGTCTATAATCTGCCTATATATATAAAAAGCGAAAGGTCACCGAGCCAGGAAATCTCGAAAATCACGTGATGTACAATGAATTACGATGATTAAATTAAATAAATATATTTATATAGGACTACATGACACACGGACGTCTTTTATACACAAATATTTTTTTTCGTAGAAATATATAAATGCATATATATAGATAATACACCCAGACTCGAGGCGGAAATCGAACCCACAATTCCCGGAGCGGAAGGCAGGCTCACTGCCCACTGCGCCAACGGGCCGGTCGAATGAAATATATAGGCGAGTAGATATTCTCCAAAAAAGAATTTATCAATGGGGCCAGATAGATCGGAAGAGCACCGGTTGCTTGGGTCCTTGCCCCGCTGCCGGCGGACATCTATTTTTAAATGTATTTATTTTTATAATAATATTTAAAAGTGTATGTAAGATATTTAAATAAATGATAGTAATTTTTAATATAATAATAGTCATTTAATATATATATATATATAATTAAATTTAATTTATATTTGAAAATCATTAAGGCAATCCTAAATAGAATAATATGATTTGTAAATAAGAAATTTCTTTAATATTTTTCAAAATTTTATATTATTTGTTGTTTGATTCCACCAGAAAGCCTAATTGCTTATAAATTCTATGACAACCAATGCTTACCAATTCTGTAATAAAAGCTCAAATTAAAACATTTTTATCTGTCTGTCTGTCCGAGTGTTTGTTCCGGTTCATCTCCAAAACGAATGGGCCGGTTGCAATGAACTTAACACTACAAGTCAAACAAAATGCTTTCAATGCACTAGAGAACATGCCATTTACTGGGCATTTCTCTTTTCGCAACATTATAGATCCGGTTGTCAGCACTGATTTTTCCGAACCAATATTATTAAGAAATCTTCAATAAAAATTCATCATTTCTAAATGGTGGTTGTAGCATAAGCAGTGGCTGGCAATTGAGTCGCTAGGTTAAGCAGTTCCTACCGCGGGTAATAGATGGGTGACCCATTCTAACACTTTTTTTTATAATATCCTTCTTCTTCTTCTTCAGTCGTTCTCTCATTACTGAGGATCGTGGCTCCTCATTGAAAAAACACGCGTGATGGTCTTCCTCCAATTTATCCGGTCTTCGGCTTGGCTATATGTACAATAAAGAGGTGTATTGAGAGCTTCTTTCACCTGGTCCGACCAACGCTATAAGCCTGTTTTTATTTGAATGCTTTGTTTTAGCGCCTTCATTATCATCTACGATTTAATCTCGTATTTTGAGGTCCTTTCGGTGTACTTGTGACAGAAGATAACGTGGTGTCAACGTTTAAGACGTAATATTTGGGACAAAGTATTATCTTCAATGATATATAAAGCTGAAGAGTTTGTTTGTTTGCTTAAGCGCCCTAATCTCAGGAACTACTGATACGATTTGAAAAAATCTTTCAGTGTTAGGATAGCCTTTTTGTCGAAGAGGTTTAGGCTACAATCAGCTAAAATTTAATCTATTTTTTTTTTACCTAATTTTACGCAGACAAAGTCGCGGGCACAGCTAGTAGTCTATAGCAGCGTTTTCCAACCTTTTTTAAAAATTTTTGGGAAACACTGTAGAAATCATGAATTAAATTCTCCATTTTAAGTACTATACTGTGACGTGTGTAAATGTTGAGCCAGATTTTGTTTACCTTCTTTCATACCTTTCTAAATCATCATATTGCATCTTTGTGAATGTCCGAAGTGCCGAGACATTGTAACCAGAGCGGAAAGTTCATCCTATTTTTAAAGGAATCTAATAACATGAAGGTATAATGATTGGATATGGCACCGCTTATTTACTTTATGATTGGACTGATTTGGATATAAATTTTTGAGTACAAATATCAGTAAATCAAGGTAAATTAGTCGCGCCAGAGTTCTTTATTGAAGCGTAGATAGGGTTCGCCAATACATGACCTAAAACCATGGTTTATCTGTTATTTTTTTTTAATTTATTAAGTTTACTAACGATCACTTACATCTAATACTAAAATACGTTTAATACTAAAAGACGAGTACAAAAAAAAACTAAATGTAGTGCCTACTTAAATGTAAACCCAAGATGGGCAAGCGATTATAACACATATATAAGCTATAATTATACTATACTAAGAGTAAAATAAAGATTAACTTCTAGTTGTTGGCGTCTATAGACTATGTTGGCTGTCTACAATTGGTTCCCGGTTACCTAAATTCCGCTTCAAAGGCTGGCAACGAATCTGCGAGTCTTCTGGTGGGGAAGATGACCATGGGCGTTGGCAGTCACTTAAATGATGAATCGCCTACTCGTTTGTCCCGTATAACGTAAAGAAGATTCGTTTTTCATGCAATTTAATAATACCTACTTCTAAATTAACAAATAATAAATAAAACAGTCTTTAACTTCTAAATCCACTCTGCCCACAAAATTTCAACTTTAGCGTATAGTTTAAAAAATGCGGAATACGGAAAAATACAAGACAGAAAAAAGCTGGGTATAATATTCCAAGGACTCTTAATTATTTGTTAAAACTGACATTTTGTTAAATGTGCTGTTTAATTTAAATAACATATAAAATATACGATTCGGATAAAGTAAATAAAGAGTACGGGCGTTATAAAGTTAATTAAACAACTCATCAGGAAACGCGGTCTGATAGAACCGATGCATTCTAAATGACAAAAATCCACTGATTCTCCACCACTTGGGAATGACAATTAAACGTCGTAAAGTTATAAACTTAAAAATGTTACAAAGTACTAAATAACCCCACAAAATAATTTTTATTGCAGTGGTATATAATATATGTATATAATCAGGATTAATGCCCAGACGATTTGGAAGTAAATTGTGAATTCGTAATGTTCATTCATATTGATGTTATACTTTGTCGATTAATAAAATTAATTCTCACGAAATCTCTAAAGAGGAAATAATTGTGCTTTTTACTGACATTCTATGATCGATCATAAAGCGGCATTGAGATGTCTTAGGAACCGATAGCTAAAGTAAAATACTTAACCTAATATTTTTTCATTTTGAGCAGATTTGAATTTTCTTGAAGCCAACAGTCTATTATTTGAAATATCTTCCAGTAGGGTTGATTGACTTTTAATTATTTTTTATTTTATGATTGCACATTGCGATTGTAAACTTTACTTACGTTTCTTCCTGGTCTTCGGAGGTTGACTGGTCTTACATATTTTTAGCTTAAGCTCCCAAGGCAAAATTACTGGTAGAAAAAAAGAAATTGCAACGCCTGTTTGTATTGTCGAAATTACAGTACTTACAGAGAAACAAAATTATGGTCATTAATAATTTATGAGTACGCAGTACGCATAAATGATTAATGGTTTATTGTTAGTAAGACTTTTATTCTAAAGATTTTTAAAGTAAAATAAAAAACGGCTTGCCTTTAAGAAAAGCCTTAGAAGGTCTCCATTATTTTCTAAATCCAACAATATTAACGGAGAATAATTTATCTAAAATATATTTTTTTTTTATGTTACAAGGGGCAGACGAGCAGGCAGCAGGCACCGAAGTGCCCACCGGCGCCCATGGACATCTGCACGACCAGAAGGCCAGCAGAGTCGGTCAAGCCGTTTAGGGGGGTTAGTGACGTACATACACATGTACAGTAGAACTTTATATACATAAAGATCACGGAATGTTGACACCACATCTTGAAGAGCAAACAGTCGACAAGAAATTTCCAGAACCCGCTCGCAGCAGAACTAATAATAACAATACTGTCAACGAAAACTCGCTGAAGTACATACAAAAAACTCATCAAAATCGGTGCAGTATTTTAGGTGACTCTTAGTGATGAAGACGTATAGAAGAATTATATGCATAGAAATTATCTTCGCGGCACTTCAACTAGTTATCAGGCTTGCAGTTTTAACTTATTTAATCACATTTAGTTCAATTTATACGAGAAGTTCATCAAATTTTTAATTTGCTTAAGGATATATTAAAAAAATCCAAAAGATAGTATCTGCAGCACAGCCATATATATAAAAAATACGCAAAACTATTATTACAGCCAAACATAATTTAATATCATCCAAATATCTAATATGTAGGCCTCGAGCGGGCTCATTAAGCCGAGACGATTAGACCTCCTGGTGAGTGCATATTGTATGAAACAAAACCGTGGGGAGACAAGGGTTTAGTTTAATCTTATTAATGTATCAAATTACGAATTAAACCCCTTGTAGCTCACGGGTAAATAAAGTAAATACACATTATTTTGTATTTTTTATATAAATCTCGATATGCTAATACAGCATTAACGATACATATGTATTGATAAATCGTCGCGATAAAACTGTTTAGTTAAATCATAACAAGCAAACTCGGTGAAGAACTGTTGAAATAAGGGATCGCCATCCAAAGACAACGACAAAACTGTGCAGTTTAATCGACTATTTTTCATACACATGTATCGATGAAACTGCACAGTTAAATCGCAACAATTTATTGACACATGTGTATTGCTATTATATGAATTCGTCCATAGTTTATTCTTACTGAATCCGAGCTTTTAAGGGTTTTTACTGTGAAGAAAGAATCAATAAAAACAAAAACAAAAATAGTGTGAAATTTAAAGCTGCAATACTCGACATCGCACTTGGCATGCCAATCTGCCATGTACCGCGGAAGATATAGAATTAAATCCAAAGCTTATTTATCAGGCAATATCTTAACTTATCTATAACGTTGTCTGCATCTTGTTTCAGAATGCTGTCTACATCTCTAGTCATTTGCCTAGTCATCGGCGCTGCGCTATGCGTCCCCGAAACGACCCAAAACGACCACACCGCTCAGGACCATCTCGAACGCGACCAGGAGCCGATGCAAGAGCCGGTGCCAGATCATGTGGTGCAGATGGAGAAACGATCACCTCATTACGATTTTGGCCTGGGCAAGCGAGCGTACAGCTACGTATCGGAGTATAAAAGGCTGCCCGTCTATAACTTTGGATTGGGCAAAAGGTAATTAAGTTAGAGTATTCATTATTCTTTTTAAGAATAATACACCTTTTAGGGTCTCGTACATCTAGAAGAAAAAACGGAACCCTTATACGATCACTTTGTTTTCTGTCTGTCTGTAAAGGCCCTCTTCCCCAGGAACGCATAGAGCTACAAATTTGTACTTACTACCAAATACTCATCTCGGCGGTCACTTGAAGCTGTGAAATAATCAACCGGATATGGACGTTTATGTCGCCTTTCTCATACATTTGCAATGGGAACCAAAACCTATACGGTACTTTCCGTTGACCTAGAATCAATAATTTTGGCAAGAAAGCAAAAATCGGAAAACCGTAAATATGTAAAAAAACTGCAGTGACTTTATCAAATTAAAAGAAATCTTATAAAAAGCTTAAATCTTAAAATAACGTGGTAAAGTATTACGTAATCGAACGGACCGACTTGCACTTGCCGGGTTTATTCAAATTTTAAAGACTTTTTTAATTTATTTTAATACGAGTGGCCACGATGATGAATAACAGGGGTCAAAGCGCAAACTGGGCAAATGGTTATCCTGAATGACTACCAGCACTTTTAAAGAAATAAATATAGTCCTTTTTACTAGAGCGTTTGTAGATAAAGGATAATATTTCTCGCCAGGAATGACCTCAAAATTGCGGTGCTATTCCTCAATCATGCCTAATTTGTTACGGTCCTCACTTAACGAAAAGAATGCTTTGATCCTGAGACTATCGAGTGGTCAAATTAAATTTGGAATATGTAATTACACCCAGTCACATCTTAACGCGGGCTAATAAATTTTAGTGGAAGAAAAGCCTTTGTCCAACAATGGACGTCTACAGGTCAACCTGTATCAAATTAAAGAAGACCCTTTACCTATTCTTAACATTTAAGGATAACATTACAACTGTCAGTGATACAATTTTTTATTACAGGTCCCGACCTTACTCGTTTGGCCTTGGAAAACGATCAGTGGATGAGGAACAGACTGAAGAGTTCCCCAACGAAATTGACCAGATCTCCTACGACTCCCTCGATCAATATGACGACACTCCAGGTACTTTTTCGCACACTTACTTTCCTAAGCCATAATACGCTAATAATTATAACCTTTAACGTAATTCTAAGAATAAAAATGGTGTTTAATGTTGTTTTTTTCTAATACTAATTACATTTCTATCATCTTCTTTACCAGGATATGAGGCTAAGCGTGCTCGTCCCTACAGCTTCGGCCTAGGCAAACGATTATCCGAAGACGAGGACAACGAAGAGAAACGCGCTCGCATGTACGACTTCGGTCTTGGCAAACGACCGCACCTCTACAACTTCGGCCTCGGCAAACGCGCCAGAAGCTACAACTTCGGCCTCGGAAAACGCCTGGCGAGCAAATTCAACTTCGGCCTCGGCAAACGGGAGCGAGACATGCACAGGTTCAGTTTCGGCCTCGGCAAAAGATCCGTCGACTTGCCCTACGACGAAACCGATACCTATCTCGACGTTTAGATTACCGCGAAATCCCGATGAGAACTTGTGTGGAATGTGACAAATATATTCATAAAACACGGAAATAATTAGTTTTATTTATCGTATTTATAGATGTTTCGATATAAATTCTTAAGTCAGAATCAAATTTAAATGTGAAAATTACAGCCGATTTTCACAATTAAATTTAGACGTACCTGCTGCTAATGGATTTTAAATTGTAAAAATTCCACGTGAGTTTTCATAAAGGTCAAACTTTGTATGGTATTTATTTTCTACTACCGTTCGACTGGTCGCTGTTTAAATATTAAGTAGATATTTTAATAGTATCAATTACCTATAATTCTACTAATAGTTGAAATTTCATCGCGTTATTGTGTTTTATTATGTGGAAATTCTGATCAAACTATGATATCATATCTAATCATAAAAGTGCATTTATTATTTTATTTTTGTAAATTATTGTTATTGTATTGTAGTTTTATTGATAGGAAATAATCATCGTAAGTTGATGAATGCTTATTATTAAATCATAGATCTACGAAACTGAATAACCTGTTTTTTATTTTCTACATATTGGTACCGATTTATAATTTGGTATCGATTAGTATAAAGTAATAATATAAAAAGTCCAAAACAAGAGAACTATATAAACCGGACAAGTGCAAGTGAGACTCGCGTACTAAGGGTTCCGTACTATCTAATATCGTAAATTGAAAGTCACCACCACTTTTTCACAACTATACGGTTTCCTAATTTTTTCTATAGATAATATATAGCTTTTTGCCAAATTTCATGATTCTAGATCAAAGGGTTATAGGCCTTATAGGTTTTTCATCCTTTTGCTGCCGTACTAGTGTACGGGACATGCAACTCAAATATAAATATATCTTTTGATTGCGTAGGCTTAGAGAATAGATTTTTATACAACTTCAAGAGAAGACAAACCTTAGTTTTTGGTTTTAATTTCAACTTTAAGCCTGTAGGCGTTTCTGAGAAAATGGTCTTTAATGAACAGATAGACAAACAGAGACTGTAGAAACAACAAATATACAGTTTTCGGATGTTTTCCTTTGCTTGTGCTACAAGATTTACCTTCTTGTCTAACGTCATGATTCCCGTTCAACGGGAAGTACCCTATAGGTTTTGTTTCACTTTGCAACAAATGTGTGAAAAATATGACATAAGCAGCCATATCTTTTGATTGCGTGCACTTAGAGGGTTGATTTTTTTTTACACTTTTAAGGGACTACAAAATTCACTATTCGGTATTCTTTCCAACTTTGTAGCTCTTCGCATTCCTGAGAAAAAGGATTACTTTTTTTCATTTCAAATGAAAATAATAATTAGACGTCATAAAATCTCAACATATAGCTCTCTGAACAAGTACAGTATTAATCCTTATTCAAATAAGTACGCTAGATACGTTGTACATTTTATGCAGATCAAAATTGCCCTTTACAGCAAGTCATTAAAATTAATATCTTAGAAGACATGAGAGATTTAAAATGCTGGGCAGAGCGGCCGGCGGACGGTGAGGTAAGCAAACAATAGATGGCGCTATATTTTTAATATGCAATACTAAGAGTAACCCAACGTCCGAGCAGGACAACCGTTTGTTTGTTTATACGCTTTATTGGACACTACAAAATAAATTAACACATAATAACATACAGCAAGAAAAAAGTGTAAAAGGCGGTGTTATCGCTGAAGAGCAATTTCATCCACACATACTTTAGGACAAGGAAATATACGAAGTGGTGCGCAAGAATACATGAAATAATATAAAAATATAATAAGAAGAAACATTAAACAGAGTATTAAAGCAATACATACACATATATTTGTAAATCTATACAATGTATATAAAACATATTCTCCGTACTAATGTACTCTATTGTTACTCTTGAGGTCAATACTTAATTGATCATAAAAAAAATCATGAATCCGCATTTATATATTCCAGAATATTTGCCTTTTTTACGCCTATTAAAATTACACTAATATGTTCAGCATAGACGGTTGCCAGTATCGTAGCGTATTAAACGCACATTGCTGACCCTATCTTTTTTTTTGTTGCTTTTAAAGTACCTAAATTATGATTTATAATGGTTTATATCCGTTCGATTCCAGACGTAATAATAGCAAATATTTTTTTTTTTAATAATATATGAAATGGAAATAAATTTATTATTTATCGCACTACCAAATTGAAGAGATTAAATCTGCGCACAGGATTGTCACACTAAGTTGCCGCTCTGAAGCTCGGCATTGTTGTGCGTTCAACGCGGTGGACTAAAGTGCTCAAAGGCTATAGTATATATCATTATGCTAATGATATATACTATAGCCTTCCTCGATAAATGCGGTATCTAACACTTTTTTTTCATATCGGACCAGAAGTTCCTAAGATTGTAGCGTTCAAGTAAACAAACAAACAAACTCTTCAGCTTTATATATTAGTATAGATGTAGGAAAGCTAGGTATAGAAATTCGGTAACAAAAACGTAGTATGTACTTAAAAGTTGTTTTCGTAGGAGCTTTTGTTAGGTCGGTAAACGCGCTTGGAAATACAGCCTCCACTTAATCAACTTATGCACTACTACTGTCCGCCCGCGGCTTCCCACGCAGTATTTTATGATCCTGTTACATTTATTTTCAACATAAAACATTAGTTGCGTAACATATTACGCAACTAACTGAACATATTTTTCTCAGTTTATACTACCTATATAGAAAAGACTGGCCCGTTGGGGCAGTGGGCAGTGACCCGCGGATTAAAGCAAAGTAGTTTAGCTTCTCATGCATGTCATGGATTTCCGCAAAGTAACGCCTGATTCTATCAAGAGTCCAAGTTGTTTATAAGTAACTTAGAGTCCAGTTTCTGCAACGTTTAGCATGTATCAGGTTTCTATTAGCGACATTATCCATTTGATAAGAAAGTTAATTCAAAAGTTTATTAAATTAAGTAAATGGATTTTATTATTTTCATTAAATTAAGTTCTCCCGTGAAATTTAACTGCGCGGGCTGTGGCCGATCATGCCAGTCTAGGATTGGTTTGCACAGCCATCAATGGAGGTTTATACTGCGTAAATAAACAATCATCTATAAAATATGTAAGGGCCAGTGATGATGATTTATTTTTAAACCATGCAAAATAGATACAGTTGCTTTTATGTGTCTTTTACGGGCAACCTATGTCCGTCTATATCTCTCTAATGGTCCGGTTTTAAACTTACAGATTCCTTTTCAACCCTGCTCACCAAAATGGACACCAGCTTAAATATTGCTTGCCTGTGATTTTCTGTAGGAGGTTTCCTCTATTCTTAGTCAGATCTACATTATGAACGAAAGATTCCCTTGTTCGTCGCTTTCTAGCAAGCGATATATGAAAGCAATTTTTTAAAGTTTACATTTACGAGGATAAATTAGGCGTTGGAAGTTCATTAAAATTATATTTAATAAACTGTGTATCGAAAATTAAGTGGTTCTATAAAATTAAATGTCTTAATGCAATAGCACCTAGGTCAAACGCTTCTTTATAACGCGGTAATTATAGAGAACACGTGGCTGCACTCAGATATAATGTATCTCACTGATCCCTCACCTTCCCTGCCCGTGTTACCTTCCCTGTCCAACTAGTTCCCGTCAGATGTTATCCTATATTTTTTTAAAGAAAGGAAAAAAATGAGAAGGTCACCCAAGCAGCCACTGGGAACGGTTGGAGATTGAGAAACTTCTGCAAATTACGTTCCGTCTCAAGCAATACCGCCTTCTGTATCCGACTCTTGATCCAACAATCAAGAGAGAGCTTTTTTAGGTGTTTATTAAAGCTCTTCGCTATAAGACTGTTGACTGAGACAACGATCGAGACAATGTCTGCTGAATCAACATTCTGTAGAATGTTGATTCAGCAGCAGTTGGTAGTAACCTCATGAGCAAGGTCTAAATATTTAGTTAGTTTTTCTTTTTCAGCTCAAATAAGATTATCGTCATATGGAACAGATATATCAACAAAACAGGCGCTCTAACCGGCGCTCTAATTGATGTACCAACACTATCCTCCTCCTTCCCCTTGTGTTGTTTTCCACAATGCTGAGGTTCGTGACCTACCTAATTTTGCCCTACCATCTCAGACGTCACTCCAGAAGCCAGTCTACTACACCCAGAAGTATCGCAGATGTGTTGTCGAAATTTCACAAATAAACCAGTTCGTTAAGTCGAATATCTTATAAATAATATATTATAATATCATGGTTTTAAAAAATACTTATACAAAAAATAACAATTAGAAGTGCTTATATGAAATTGGAAAAAGAAAGTAACTATTATTCATACTAATATATAAGCTGACGAGTTGCTTTATTTCTTTGTTTGCTTTAGATAGCCCATTTATCGAGGAAGGCTATATATCGTCCCGCTAATATTGATTTTTTTTTACCTAACTTTACGCGAACGAATCCGCGGGCACAGATAGTTTACTATGTTTGCCTTATTAAATTGGCTGTTCATAATAATCGGGGTGGTAAGAAGAATGTGACATATTTCTAAGTATCCGTAATATTATGAGAAGGATATGACTACTTACAAATATTCTTTTAACAGCATCTCTGATAATAAGAGTGATATATGTCATACCATAAGCGTATTCTCTCGGTCTTGCAATCAACCATAGCAGTATCGGATACATCAGTAGGTATGTAACCGATTATAAAAAAAAAACAGGCAAGTGCGAGTCAGACTCGCGCACTGAGGGTTCCGTATTGTCACATAATATTTTTACAAGGTAATTTACGAGTAAGATCCCATGAGAAGTAGTACTTCCTTGAATGTGACAGTCTTGGTAATTTTTTTGTGACGTTAGTACAAATTTACGAATTTTGTGTAATTCCTTTAACTATGCCATAAGCCATTGTTTCTTGCCAAATATCATGGTTCTAGGGCAACGGAAAGTACCATATAGGTTTTGAGTCCATTTTCATACATTTCACTAGTATGAGAAAAGTGATGTACACCGCCATATCTTTTGATTGCGTATATTTAGAGGGTTGATGTTCTCGCACAGCTTCAAGGGAGCATAAATCTCAGTAGTTTCAGGCTGGGTCAAATCTATAGATATGTTTTTTTTTAGTTGTTTAAATTAATGTTGGTAAACTTCATGAGTGCTAGCCAAGACATCTAGCTTATTTGAAGATATTGCCACTGCTAGACTACAATTTGATAAATTACCAAATTAATTTGTATTGTATTTATTACCTGAGGAAATTCAAGCAAAGGACTCGTTTTAAATTGTATTTTAATTAAAATTAACACGATATCAAATAAGATAATTAAAAAAAAAGACGGATACAAAAGATTTTAATTTAAGTTTATTAAATTTATGAACTTGACTTTAGAATGACATTTCGTGAGAGATCGGAATGGATGGAATCAATCAGCATAAGAATAGATGTATTTTATATTTAAAATAACTCTTAAAAATACCAGATCAGATCTCGATCGATATAAAGTTTAATATCCTGCTGGACCGTTAAAACGTTAATCTGTCATATTAATTATTTCTGAATCTTCAAAAACTTTACATTTATTATGTACCAAATTTAGTTGCTTTAAGAATTTAAAGTAAATTTTTAGGATTATAATATAACTTACTAGTTTTTATCCGCGACTCGTCCGTGTAAAATAATAATAAGTTTATAATAAGTTTTTTTATTCAAGGCATATAAAACCCAAATATATCACAAAAGGTAAATGTAGAACAATAAAAATACATATAAAAATAAAAATAAGGTAAAATAAGGTAAAAGTTTGAATGTCACGATATAGACTTCATCTATAAATGGGCTAACACTCAAAGTATTTCTCAAATCGGACCAGTAGTTTCTGAGATTAGCGCATTCAAGCATTATATGTTCTGCTTTATATATTAAGTGTAAGATATAAGATATTAAGTACGACGCCGTTACCGCTGTAACGCCAATGTGTTTATAACTTTTTCCCATTGGATCCAGTTTCATAACGTTGTCCTGCTCGAAGGTTGGACTACTTACTATTTACTACATTCTATTATCTTATAACATTATTCCCCGTTCCGTTTTCGTTTCATTTCCTTTTCGCTTTCGCTTTGCCATTCTTTTTTTATTATACAAACTTTGTTAAACTTACGAACACAACGACAAAATAAATTATC
The DNA here is from genome assembly GCA_024363005.1 of Charaxes varanes. Lineage (NCBI taxonomy): Eukaryota > Metazoa > Arthropoda > Insecta > Lepidoptera > Nymphalidae > Charaxes > Charaxes varanes. The sequence continues at coordinate 519,434 of JANCMC010024009.1, read as the reverse complement.
TAATTTGATGCATTCGTTTGGAAGTTATGTACGTGCATACATTTTAGCGACTCATTTTTATTTGCGACTACAAATTGAGATGTAAGCTAGCTTATCTTTCAAGTTAGATCAAACGGTCTGTGTGCAAATTTGATTAGTTTAGGAGCCCATCGCTGACAAACAACGTGACGCCTATTTTATATATATTAAGATGTGTAATATACTTAAAGGTATATCAGGATGGGTGAAGGCTCATTAGTGGGCGTTCTTCAATAATATTGGTTTGGTTCTTTGTTATCTTTCATAACTTAGTATAACATTTAAAATTTTATCTATACTAATATATAAAGCTGAAGAGTTTTTTTTATCGTTTACTTGAACGCGATAATCTCAGGAATTACTGGTCTGATTGAAAAAAATATTTCAGTGTTAGATAGCCGATTTATCGAGAAGGCTATAAGTTATATTATATCATCACGTTAACATTTTTCAACTAATTTTACGCGGATGAAGTCGCGTGTTACAACTAGTATAAAATATACGACCTATGTGAGGTAGACAGGCAGGGGTCAACACTTGTAGAGGATAAAATGTTTTTAAACTTTTAATTTCCAACGAAACCTTTTGTATTTAATTTCGGGTTCAGATAACGCAGGGTAAAATGGACGTTGAAAAAAGTTATGGATATATTAAATTACAGAAAACTATTTTTTAATATCCTCGCACTTTAAAAATGATGAAATAAAATTTGCAGTACAGGAACAACTCGGGATAGGAGAGTGATAAAGGTACGCACTTAAAAGCTTACAACGGTATCCATGCGAGCTGATAGTGGTTCCGTTATAGCTGTTATCGCCTGACGGATGCGCCAGCGCTCCGATATCCGTTAACGAGCAACCATATTGTTATCACATTCAATAGACAACAGAATGCATCTTTTATCAGTTTGCTTTTCTAAAAATAATAATAATAGGGCCTTGTAATGAACGCTATTGATGGTTATCCATATTGCGTTTAATATCATTTTATAATGAACTCTATAAACTCGAATGGTTTAAGGGATTTCAACACTATAGCAGAGGAGGTTGTAGCTTAATCAGTAGCTGGCATTTCAGTTGGTTGCTAGGTTAGGCAATTCTTATCGCGAACGGATGATAGATGGGCCTATCTTAGAAGCTTTTTCTTTCCTTTTTTATATTACAGGGGGAAAAGGGGCAGGCGGTTTACCTAAGTGACTACCGTAGCCAAATTTTCTGGTTCTCTACGGGCGATATGACCAAAATAGGTTAGGACTCTTTGATAGCAAGTAGTGGATAGTAATTAAGAAAGAACTACACATCACTACCAGACTATCCACTATCCACTACTTGCATACAATATACTGAAACCAAATTGTTAAATTAATTTAAAAAATTGCTTAGTGAAAATTAAATTATTCCACTAAGTACTTATGAGTTATATCCGACCTGCGGTGCCCGCGAATTCGTCCGAATTAAGTAAAAAAAAAATAGATTCAATTATAGCGTTATGATATACAGCCTATAATAGCCTTCTCCATAAATGGGTTATCTAACACTGAAATAATTTTTCAAATGGGACCAGTAGTTCCTAAGATTATCGCGTGCAAGTAAACAAACAAATTCTTCAGCTTTATATATCAGTGTAGATAACTATAACGTAAAATTTTTGTCTATTTTTCTCCGAAGAGACTAAATTCGGTAAATATCCAAAAGTGGGGCTCCACCTACTATTGGGATAGCTTTTTGTTTTTACATTCTTTATGAATAAAAAATGTCATAGGAAGCAATATTATGATGGCTCATGAACTTTTAAACGGCTAAAGAAAATGCTTATAGATTTGGGTTTTCACTTCTGCTGGCAGTCCTTATTACTGCTTTGTGTTTTTTTTTAATTAGTATTAGAGTCGATGAAGGTTTTTAATTTGCTTTCTAACACAAACCTGTGGAATCAGTTACCAGATTCAGCATTTCTCAACTGATACGACTTAAATACTTTCGAGAAAGGAGCCTTAAATCTTTTAAACAGTTAAGCCAAAGCTCAGATAAAACAACATCTGCAAGATCTTATAAAAAACACAGCGATTGATTTATATAGTGTCTGCGAGAAAGGACCATATTCATTTTTTTTAAAGTCAGCAACCCATCTGCGATATATATATAAAGATTATTTTTTTGATTATGTTGTTTTAAAATAGGCTGATACTTTATAAATAATTCATGCTAGAAAATGTCTGATATCTCTTTTACTCTACAGCGCGCGAACCCACGCTATCACAATAACACGCTTAAACGGTTTACTCAATGAACTGCATCTTTAGCAACTTTGCGAGATACGAGCAAATATACCTCCTCATATTGTAATTTATAGGGTTCCGTAACTAAAAAGAAAAAAGGAACCTTTATAGGATCACTTTCGACGATCTCCACTAATTAATTGCAACCCTCGAATCACGCACTGTAAGCCAACGATATAGACGAGCTTGCGTATTTGCACGCTTTTTTAAGCCATCTTGCATTTGGAGCCGAACACTTCGGAGGGACGTGCAATTTTAGACTGTACGCACTCCACAAGGGTACTCACCGGTACATGTGATGCGGATGCAGCAAGGAGCCTGGACTGTAAGTAATGCCAACCCTTATTCAGATTCGCGTATACATACGAACGTGAACTGTTATTGATCTGTTTTGAGCGTTTCTTTTCTTTTGACTGAGTCTTTGGCGCAGTTGATCCTGCCTCCCGCTTTGGGGTTGTGAGTTCGATTCTGGCCGGGACTCTGGATATGTTATAGGCGTTAATCTGTCTACGTAGACGGTAATCTCTGTATAAGCACGTAATCATATATTCTAGAAAAAAAATGTGTGTCGATCGGCTGGTACCTATTATTGGTTAGCCAATAGATCAAGAAAAATAGTAGTAAAATAGTATAGTCGAACACGTATAAATTGTATTAATAGAAAAGGTTCTAAATTTAGCTCAGCCAAAATTCATATAATATAAAAACGTACATTTATAGCGAACATTTCGTGTGTAGATCATAAAAGTTACACCATAACGTGAATTCAAACCTGGTGATGAAAAGAACTGGCATAACCGGTATCGCTCGAAGAGCAGCTATTCTTAAGTGGCTTTGGGTATGACAGATATGTCGAAGGGACGACGGACGTTAGGGTCAAGCACTAGCATATTCGAGATGATTTAAAACTCTTAAAACTGCTCTAACAATTTACTTGGTGTAAATTGTACATAGGTATAAAGTACATTGACTTTTATATAAAAAGAACCATCGTAATCGGTCTATCCGTTTCAGAACTACGACGCCACAGACAGACACACGCATAGATCGACGTCAAAATTTTAACACCCCTCTTTTTGCGACGGGGGTAAAAAAACAGAAACTTAACGTATCGATAAAAAACTGAGCAGCTTAAAACTGTACAATTTTTCCGCAACGATTTATCGAACCCGGCTATTAGTCCGCTCACTCTACTGCGAATTCGGCGTCTGAGGTTAGGATTTTTTTTAATCTTATAAGACTGACAAGGTTAAAGTTTCGCAAAAGTCATGTATGACAAAATTGTTCCCCTTTAAAAGTTCTAAATAAAAGTCCGCGACAGTATGTTTCTATCTGTTAAGGTTGGCTCAGTATAACCTTTTATATGCTAATCAAATTTGTTCTAAAATAATGCATTATTTGTGACGGTCTTTTTATAAACATAATATTAATCGTCATCCAACAACTATTTTTAAACCTCTAAGTGATAAGAGTGGCAAACGCGGACGAAGTCGTGGGGAACAGCTAGTTTTTTTATATAAAGCTATCTTTCAAATCAAATCAAATATCTTTATTGCGAATTTAGGTTTTATATCAGGTCTTATAGTCTAAAGGTACAGCCAAATTCCGCTTATAGCGTGCAACATATGTGTTAATATCTTTCTCTCTTAATAATATTCACAGGAGTTCAGAAGCGGAAGTGAAGAAGCTGAAGACCTCGATGGGACTGGACCACTTTATGGACCCCAGATCAGAAACCAGAACGGAAACGGATCGGTTTGCGGCAAACCAAGAATGAGACGGAGAAATGACTTGGACCGTTGTAATAGAGATTGGCAACGCATAGCGTTGCCGGAGCCAGACAGCTTCATTTGAATGATCATTTCAATGATCATGTAGTGTGGCCGGAGACATTGTGTATCTGCACAAAGTTTTGTAGTACTATGTAGTCTTCAAGGACAAAAATGTACAAACACTTTGAGCTATGTCTGGCTCCGGCATAAGTCAGAACCTTTTGGAAAGAGGGTAGTGATGCCTTTGCCCTGCAGTGTGAAAAATAGGCTCTAAATAATAAACTATAATAATATATACTGCAATTAAAACAAATAACATTTATAATCTAAAATAAATCGGAATTTTGACATCGCTTCGGATGAAACGCGTAGTATATATGATCATTACGTAACAGTTAAGTGTTCGGCGTGAAGTGGCGGCAATGCTGTCACGTCTAGTGATGGTGTTGTTGTCGCGTTTCGTTCGGTTTGTGAGGCTTCACGGTGGTCTAATCTCGTCATTAAGTCCAGCAACGCATCTTTTAGCCTCCTGGTCATGTCCACGGTCTTTGGTAGTCATTTAGATGACGAACAATCTGCACGTTTGCCCCTTATAACATTAATTAAAATACCATTCGCTAACTAGCAGAAAGAGGTGCAGAATAAGATAACTAAAGATGGCACGTACTTCGTTTGCGGGGGGCCTTTGAAATAAGCCAATCGTAAATTCAAACGAACCCATTCTTTCGGATTCCAGTAATTGAAAACAAAAAGTCGGTGAGACGTTGCGGGGATTTTCAATCGTTTGGATCGAACAAAGAATCACAGATCGATTAATGGAAAAGAAAACATCCATCGGTAGGTTTTGTGATGTAAGGCTGGAAATAGAATGTATGCTAGGCTTTAACTATGAACTATGTCAGCGCGAGATAGGCAATGAAGCAATTTTAGTTTTCAGTAATAAAACCTTCATTAATGAAGAACACTCTAAGCCCACCCCCCACCCCCCTCTAAACTAGATGTCTTTTTTTATTTTGAAAGTCACACGTTCTAAGTAATATTCACGTAAACTTAAAAGTGGCGACTCAAGCCGTCTGTTGGCGTGGCGACACATCGCCATCATGCATAATTATATATAACACTTTCATATAGAAAACGTTATAGTAATTTTTACTTTGTTTAATCGTTTTATCTTAACTTAATTAAAACTCTTATTATATATGCATTTAACCCAAATTTTATAATGTTTAATAAGATTACGGTCAAAATATATTAAGCTCTATTGGAAATAGTATAAGTCAACACATTTTTCATCTATATTTTCTCACTGTGTCATTACTAGTCCTATAATGAAAAAATGTTATTATATATAAATTGTTTTCCCCAAAATTTTAATAAGATTTATTTTTAATTTTAATTTAAAACAATTATTATATTTAAAGCTTAGCATTCCAGTGAGACCGGATCCCAAACAAGCCGTGCATAAATCGTAAAGACTTTAAACCACTTTTACTTTTATATAGCAAAGGAGCCGCGTCCAGTTGAACTAAGGGGGCAAACAGACTAACGTTTATTTAGTCGCTGACCCTGGACACGCTCACATTAATATTGACTTAATTTTTTGTTCATATTGTGGCAAAAAATAAAAAGCGCACATTGAAACATAGTTAAATATGAACAGTCTTATTTTACATGTTTACCATAAATAATATTATTCAGTATGTACATCCGATTGTGATTAAAATATTATTATTGTCTAGATTTGACATGATTAATGTATCTTCTATTTCCAATAAATGAATTGATACGTTATAATTTTCAATTTGAATGAAATAATGTACTGAATTGTAATGTTCTGACAGTGTTTTCATGTGTAAGCTTTATGAATAAATGAACGTCTATGTGAAAAAGAGGTTCAAACTCATTAAAAAAAATACATATTAACTTTTTAGAACTACTTAGGAACATCAAATGCGTAATTATAATTATCTTTTTAAATCATTATTTTATTATTTGGTGATAAAAGCTAACTTTGAGAACTATCTTTGAGAACAGCTT
>JANCMC010024009.1:488067-513232 GCA_024363005.1 Charaxes varanes | reverse complement strand
ATAATTATCTTTTTAAATCATTATTTTATTATTTGGTGATAAAAGCTAACTTTGAGAACTATCTTTGAGAACAGCTTGCACTAAACTCAGTCCGGTAACTTTTTTCGGGGTTCGTCTTATATACTGTTCGTTGATATATTCCTAACTCAGAAAAATAAGCTAAATATAAGCTAAAAATAAGCAATTATTAATTATTAACTATGCAGTTTGACTAAAAACTATGTAGATTGATGTTTTAAAATGTTGATACATACAATTTTTAGTGATTGTATTTACTAAATGAATAAATATCACGATTCAGGTTTACTCTAGGACTTAAATAGAGCCTAATCACATTGGGTGATTGAATAATAATCGTTCAGTTTGTACGCAGCCTTATAATCATCACATCCATATGCGTAGGTTACATTAGAGCGTATCATAAGTAGGTATTAACAAACAAAGCAGTCTGATTTCAAGTTTATTCTACATTGATCCTGATCCCGGTGGGCGGTTTAATAAACGTTTGGTTTGCAGGCATCCTTATAATACATACATCCATAAGCACGATTAAAGTGGAGGGGTCATAAATTTTGTTATTAGCAGCGGGTAATACGCCATCTTGTTATACATACACTTGTGCAGAGCTATGCGTATCGGTCCGTTTGTATCATTCAAATTGGTGTTTGCTTTCTTTGGTACATTAATATTTAGCAGTAGTTTTATTGATATTTTTATAACGGTCATTTAGTGGGGTATTTTATATTATACTAGCAGTTTACTCCGACTTTGTCCGCGTAAAATTAGCCTTGCAAAAGCCCTTAGAGCTCCTGCCATCGAAAAATCCATTCTTAGAGGATGTCTACTAACTATGTACTATCTCCTTCCTAAATTTCATCTATGTACGTTCCACGGTACCTTACTTATTTACTACAAGTTTTCTTTCACACGTTGTCTTCTGTAGCTATTATATATACTCGCTGTTTCATTCAGTTTCTTCCTGTTTCCAGCCAGTTTCTTCCTGTTTCAGCCAGTTTCTTGCTGTTTCCAGCCAGTTTCTTACTGTTTCAGCCAGTTTCTTACTGATTTAGCCAGTTTTGTTCTTGTTTCAGCCAGTTTCTTGCTGGTTCTACTCGGTGGTCCAACTCTTTCGAATCACTGGTAGGTTCTGAAATATTTGGCAATTCAAAAGTGCTTGCATTAATCCACTTCAATAAAGCATCTTTCGAATTTGAATTTATAATTCTAACTATAGTACCCTCATACTACTTAATAAGAACAATGATTCAAACACTTAATACGTGTTTCGTGATCGTACAGTGAAGCGCAATAATTATTTCACAATTTTATCTCGTCTCGATTATTTTATTTATAGTGCACTAGAAATTCCCACTGTGCTCCGAGGGGTGTAGCTAGTGATGGCCATGTATAGGTATCGATATATTTTTTTGAATATAATTTCATCTATACTACTGCTTTACCACTTCGTATATTTCCTTGTCCTAAAGGTTGTGCAGAAGAAATTGCTCTTCAGCGATAACACCGCTTTTTGTACTTCTTTTCTTGCTGTTTGATACTTTCTTATGTGTTAATTTCTTTTGTGTTGTACAATAAAGCGTAAAAATAAATAAATCTATTGCCTAATATTCCTGTAACCCAGTACTGAGAGTACAGCTTGTGTCAGAATACAGGAGTGAGCTTGACAATACCCCAGCTTGATTGAAACATGCCTAGAGCTCATCCTAGAGGGAATTAAAGAGTAATTGACATAAATCGTCCATCTTTTTCTAATTCACACAACTCTTCGTTTTGAGGTGCAATCTCATATTCAAGAACTTTTCAAATACGATTGTTAAACTTTTTAAAATTGATAGCTAGAGTTGGTCATTATAATAGTTATAAAATTATCGTAACTAGATTTACTATTAGTTTTTTTTATTACGTCTAATTATAGTTTTAAGAAATGACAGGATCACTTTTATGTTTGTCTTTTAGTTGCATAATTTTTTTAACTAAGCGTTATGATTGTGTTTTTTTATGTTAGTTGAACGGTCAGTGTTTAAAGGAAAATCACAAGAATTTAAGTGTGTCCCAATACAAGCTTTTAATTTAAGCTTAGTAGGAGGGGAAAAGGGAATATTAGACATACCTAAAAAGTATTCCTAGTATTATTAAAAATATAATAATTTAAACCCTACCAGATTGTTCTATCAAATAAAATCTAATGTAAAGAAAAATTAAGCAGTGTTTTGCGTATAACGTATCGCAACGCCATAAACGTATATTTTAGTCATGGGATGTACTGCTACTGTGGATATTAAAAGCGTTCGGTGACGATGACGCGAATTCAATGGTTTTTCTCCATCTCAAAAAGTGTCCAATATACCTAAATAAGTTTTCACTTCAATTATGACTTATCCCCAGGTTAGTGGTGGTGACGACCCCCACTCAGCCGACCTGTACCACCCCCTAGTGGTGACGTCAGAGCCTCATGGTGGTCTGGAGAGGTTAACTGACGACGAGCAGAAGAGCGTGCGAGTGCTAGCGGGGGCGAGACATAAAACTATTTCATTTATAATAAAATAAATTATTATAAAAAAATTAATTAATATAAAAAAAAATATAAAAAAAAATTAAATCCACACAAGAAAATCAAAATTTTCAAGAAAATTCACTGAATTAATGCGGACAAGATAGTGGTTTTCAGCTGCTTTAAAAACACATGTAAACCAGGCTTTTGTCTACTTGAGCAGCAGACGACCGCTTATCTAACAGTGCTATACATTTTTCATTTCTTCAACTTCTTAATTTAATTTGTAATAAATACAAATTCAATAGCCAAACGACAAGCTTGTTTAGAAATATCTGGTGCAGAAAAGTGAGAAGAACCGTTTCCAGATAACGAAAAAAGGGAAAGACAACAAAGAAGAAGAAGAAGAAGTAATTAATACAAATCAATTGGAGCCTCAATGGTTCAACCGTGGAAGGAATGGACTGAAATCCGAAAGGTATCCGATTCAAGATGTCCATGGGCGCCGGTAGGCACTTCGGTGTCTGCTGCCTGCTCGTCTGCCCCCTTGTAACATAAAAAAAAAAAATTAAAAAAAATATACTAGTTGTTACCCGCTACTTCGTCTGGGTGAATTGTGTAGAAGCTCTCAAAAGGTCAAAAAGAACCCCAACTTTGATATACATAGATTTCATTGCTGCTCCGCTCGAATTGGTCTTAGCGTGATGATATATAACCTATACTCCTTCCTCAATAAATGAGCTATCAAACACTGAAGTAAAATCGGACCAGTTGTTCCTGAGACCAGCGCGTTCAAGCAAACAAACAAACTCTTCAGCTTTATATATTTGAATAATAATAATTTCATTTATATCTTTGTTCTTTGTATTAGTTACATCTGCCTTAGAAGTATGTTAGTATATAAAAATAAAAATAAGTACAATCACTAATATTAAGAACAAACTGGTGCCTAAGCCTATAACTCGAAACGGCTTCGGCCAGCTCAAACTTTACACAGATATGTCGAAGTATTCTCCATATTGTACATTATAAAAATAGTAAACGCATACAAATAACACATCACGATACCTAAAATATCAAAAACTTCGTTACAGACCGAGTGGAAAACGCACCAGTTTTAAGACCGTTTTTCCAAGAACATATCTACACGTCTTCCCGTGAGGAATGTGACCGTATCCACGCTTCACACGTTCGAAAAAATCTACAAATAGAATTTTTTTTTGTGTGATCAAAGTTGAGTGTTTGATTTCGAGACATCTAGAGTTGATAGATCTTTATAACTCTCATTTAATCTTTTTTTTTACTGCTGCCTATCTTCTCAATATCTCTTACTAGAGTTTATAACATCTACAATGAGACAAGAGGAGAACTAGTCACAGCCGGATGCCACGCGTCTAAGCAAACTGCATAATAGCCAGTGTTTGGCAACGTACCCCGTGACACGAGAATATTATATATATATATATATATATATATATAATATATTGTCCCTCTGACATGGTGGTCATAGACTTTGTTCTGCATGGTTAATTCATTGTTTGTTTGTCGATGGGTTCTAAAAGTACTGGACCGATTTCAATAATTCTTTCACCATTAGAATCCTGCAGTATCCATGTTGAACATCGGCCATATAATATTTTCAAAATAGGAATCCTTATGAAAACCTCGATATTGTAAATACCCGCTGTTGGAGATTAAGCACAGATCACAGAAAACATCCACAGCATTAAATTAAGAAAATAACAAATACTCTTTGGTGCACCCTTACGCATCTATATAAGCCCCTCCGGCGCATACATCGCCCTCTTTTCTGCCACATTCAAATCAATAAGTCGCAACATACATCAAGGTCTGCAGACCTTGACCTCAGCAGGGGTCAAGACTGACAAATAAGAACAATTGGTCATATGTAAATAACAAGTAAGTATACAACTCAAACACAACAAATAAACAGGAAATTGTGTGTTTCTGACATTGTTCTACCCGCATTGTTTAATTTCTTTTGGTTAAATTATTGTAAACACGTTATATTAACCGTTATTTTATAACTGCTTATTTATTTCTTAATTGAAATAGGATCGAATCTGCAAGAATGTATATATTTATTTATTTATTATACAACCATGTTAAAATTTATCATTTCGACAAGTACGTGTATAAAGCAAATTTTGGAATAAAAATATGTCTCTTTTGATGCCTACTAGTTTTCTTTTAGAAGATCCGAAGCAGGATTTTCAGAATCGCCCGCAACCTGAAAAAACCATAGTCTCTAGTAGTCCGACCTAAACAATTTTGCTTAACAATGCTTTGCTTTGCTTAATTTGCTTTATCTTATTCACAGATTTAACCCGCACTAAATGGAACAGTTACTCGTACTCTTCGGGCCCTGAATCCTGACCAGGCGAAGTATTCAGGTAACATTGACAGTGAATGAATAAATCTATATAAATAAAAGTCAATGTTGCTAAGCGCAAAACTCCCGAGATCAAGCACCAATCTCCTTGTACATCGAAAATTTTAATAAAGAGAAAAAATATAAAACTTAACTTTTGACAGAATGTAGTCTGTCCGAGCAGCTAGTTTTAAATGAAATTAGCATCTTATTAGTCAAATATTATTATTATTAAGTGGTTATAGAATTCTTCTCAATTTGAAACTGAGGCCACTTCTAGTATTAGGAGGTTCTCTTCTACAAAGATTGACCATTCCTTCTTTACATATATAGTTGTAACCATAATCTCTATTAGCTGTCTACCATGGATCATGCTCACCAGCCAAGTAATTGGTAATCATAAGTAGTAGTATGGACTATTTTGATATATCATCACCTGGATTAAAAGTTACTTAAAGTATATAGCACACGAAGCGTGGTCACGATGATTGTTAATCTTTAAGTCACGTTGTCACTATGATGATTGTTTAAATTCAAACCAGTACATATTAGTCTCGCAGGTAAAAATCTCGTATGATATATGGTTGTAAGAACTCAGATCTCATAAGGGCAGAAAGAACCTGGACTCTGTAAAGCTATTACAGCGCTACAATGAAAATACTAGATTTGTATTAGAAAAGCCCTTGAGAGTCCGAAATTTCCAGAACTGGGCATAGTTTATTTCAGTTAGTATCTCTCTAGTTAGTATAGTCAGATGTTCCATTAAAGATTAACGTCGATTATGATGATTTTTCGGTTAAACGTGAAAGGTGCAGAATAAAATAATAGTTTGATGGCAATGTACTTTTTCTACTTACAACTTATGTAAGTAGAAATAAAACATATTAAAGTGGGATAAATCGTTTAGAATTATCCTGGATAAACTAATAGAGAATGACGGAATGTAAGACACAAAAAATTGTTGGGATTTTGGTCATGTTTAAAATATATATGGGAAATAAAAATGTTAAAAAAATTAGTTTAGAGTTTTGTTCTTAGTTTTGCTTTGATTTTAAAGTGTCTGTTGAAACTTCTTGAGTTATATGGTAAAAGTAATGTTTTTTAATACGCTTTATGCCGGAGCCAGACATAGCTCAAAGTATTTGTACATTTTTGACCTTGAACTCTACAAAGTTCTATAAAACTTTGTGAGGTTACACAAAGTCCCCAACCACACTACATGATGATCCAAACGAATCTATGTCTGGCTGCGGTATTATGCAGTGATGCGTGGTTTCTATATTATGTTTCTAAATAAAAAAACATGGCAATGGTTTACGAGTATACTGAAATATTTCCAGCGTTCACTATTATAAATAAATAAAATTGGAGAGCTTGTAAAATTCCTTCATTAAATAGATATATGACTATACCTAAATGTGTAATACCTAATGTGTAAAAACACATTAATACATTTTTGTCTGTCTGATTGTTTGTTCCTGATAATCTCCGGAACGGCTGAATCGATTTCGACGGAACTTTCACTGGCAGCTAGCTGATGTAACAATGATTAACATAGGCTGCTTTACTTTTAGAAAAATAATTAGGGTTCCGTATAAAAATAAAAACCCTCAAAACTTTACAACATTTCTGAATCTACGCGGGCGAAGTCGCCGGTTATTATAGGTAGTCCAAAAATATATAGTGATCAAATAATCAACAAGGATAAACGTAATAACGTGTGATTAAAGCGACAACACGAGTACTTAATGCATAGTCCATATAAATGTACAACTAGTAGCGAGCATGTACAGGCTGTGAATACGTCTTTCAGCGGGGAGTCAAGTAACTGTTTACTTTTAACCTCTGACTCTCCGACTTCTGATGTTTTTGGCGTCTCAAAGAAACTCGAAGTTAAACTTTCACCTTTATTTTCTTCCGAATCATCAAAGAGTATTCTCTTTGGCTTCACAATTTGTGTTTGTATGCGGTGCCTTCTACGGCTGTCGAGTGGCGATATCTTGATGGTCGAAACATTTTCTGGCGTTTTTAACTTACAAGCGTCATAGTTCAGAGAATCGGCGGGTGTCGACGTCATCGAACCTAATAACCACGCATTTTCAGTTTTCGATTGACCACAACGTTTTGCAATTTTACTCTCACATGTTCCACTACCTGGAAGAAAACAAAAAGTTAAAAATTTAATTTTATATGGAAAACGATCAACAACTGAGTAGAATGTTCCAAAATAAAAAGGGTATTTTATTCAAAACACCTTTTTAAAAAAATATATGAAGTACATATACAGGAAAAAAACTATAAAGTTTGAATAAAAGAAAAAAAATTAGCTGAAAGATAACTGTATAAAGAAAATTTACCTCTTTCGATTTTTCTTTTCTTGGCGGTGCTTTTATATTCTTCAATACGTTCACCTAACATAGAACAAATTTCCGTGAGATTGAAATCCATTTTTTTTTATAATCAGATCTATTGCACGGGCCAAGAAGCAAAATGAGACTGATAAAAACTTTACTAAGACTTGATTATTTAAGCAAAATTTGTAGAAGGGTTAAGATGATTAATTAATCACATCATTAACTTTGCCATTAATTTGTTTTCGATTTTTGTGCTTTAACAGTGCTTTATTAATTAACGATGGATCATTAGTGAGCGCTTGATTTAAGCCAGTTAATGACGTTAAAAACAAATTCGGGAATGTAATAAACACAAGTATTATTGATTTCAATGATTTGTAACGTAGTTCAGGACCTTTAGTTTATATTTTCTAAATTGTTATTCTACACACCGACAGAATTAGCGGAACACAAGGGATGTATGATGCATGTATTTGACATTAATTTGCAACACCTTAAAGTTGAATAAAAAAAAACAAACTTAACAAAAAGTATTTATCTTAGATAATTCGCAGCATGCCAACCGATTGAATTCTTAATCAGAGCACAGGGGAGGAACACTGAATATTAAACATTCATTTAATGAATTATAGACTGTCACAAAATATAAAATTTTCAACTGCATTTTATTTAGTTTAGTTTTTTATTTTAATTAAATTTTAAGCATGGTGTTCCAAATCAATGTCAAAACAAGTTAATTTAATTTCTGTTTCGTGTTTAATTATAATTAAAGATGAAATTATTTAAAATGTTTTGTTAATAAGACTATTTTATATTCTAACTTTTTATGTGTTCCGCTAATTCTGCCGGTATACATATACATTATTTAGATAGATAGATAGATAGATAAATACTTTATTGCACACAAAAGACAAAAATTTTTAAAAGTACATTTCATATAAAAAAGAAAGAAAAAAAAACCATTATTTAGCAGTTTAGTAGCATACATTATTTAGCTGAAATCTTTACGGATATCTAGGTTCAAATCCGTAAAATCGACATTTACTTATTTCTTACCTTGCATATATTCATAGGAAATTATAAAAAAATTATCTAATAGACTCAAATATTGAAATAAATATTGTATTAAAATTATTTATTAATAAAGTCATAACATTTTATACAATGTACCTACTTAATATATACAGAATACAATCAAACATTACTGTATAAATTATATTGATATAATAATTTATACAGTAATGACATACAAGACCAATAAAGGAAAACTCTTATACTAGGTTGAGTGCTAAAAAATTTAAATAGCACAACTATATGTTAATTTTTTTCATCGCTAGCTCTTTTCTGACATATTCTTCAATTCTGTTCTTAACATGGCTGCCTCTTCTTCCATCTCTCGTAGTGATCTGGCTGGTTTATCCGGATGTCCCGATTTTAGTCTGCAATGACATTACAGCAGTTTACCATCTAAACTAGGAATAAGACAAAAATTGATAAAAAATATAGTTTAATTACATTGTACTCCACTCCATGTAACCATACTCTATCTATGCAAACATGAAAACAAACCATTATCCTTTTATATTATGATAATACCACTTTTACCAATCTTCCATGGATGGAAGATGGAGTAAAACGCGACTAAGTAACTATCCATTCTATAACATTCGTGTTGAAAAATTTGAAATTACTGTTAATTAAAAATACGTCTAAAGCAAAAATATTAATAACGCTATTTATCACTAATTAATTGTGCCCGCAACTTCGTCCGTAAAATTAGATAAAAAAAAGATTCAATTTTAGCGAAATAATATATAAAGTCTATATATATATATAGCCTTCTTCGATAAATTCGATTTTTTTTTTTAATGAGACCAATTCATCGCGCCTGAGATCATCGCGTTCGAACAAACAAATTATTTAACTTTATATATTAGTATAGGTAACACATTAATCTTTCAATTGTAATTCGCCTTTTTCACACTTACTGGTCATGTTTTGCCAGCTCCAAATATATCAAGTCGTTCTCTATAAAGTCCCCCTTCTTTCTCGGCATAATATGACAGTGGAGATGCTGCAAATGTAAAAAAAAAACAAACTATAAAATGTAAATGTATCTAAACACATTGAAAACTATCAAAAATCTCTTCAGCGATAACACCGCCTTTTGTACTTCTTTTCCTGCTGTATGTTATTGTGTTAATTTCTTTTGTGGTGTATACAATAAAGCGTATAAACTAAACTATTTTACTGATAAAAAAAAATGTCATATAGCTAAAACAAGATTAATTGCTTACTGTATATAATTTCAATAGTAAAATGCACTGTCTTATATAGTAAACGCATACACACACACACACACAACGGTCCCTCAGATACACGTATAACTCAATAGTAATCTACATATATCAATAGTAAATGATAAATCTTTTATTATCTTTACAAGTAAATTCAAATTAAATACATCAAAAATCCATCTTTTTATATTTGGCGTACCTTTATAGTTTGTCCCGCAAATGGACCATCTTGTAACGTGATAGTACACGATTCCGTTTTGTGTACTTTCTCCATTAACTGAAACAAAAATTATGATATAATATCTGAGTAATAAAAATAAATATTTAAAAAAGGTATCTGTACTAGAGGTTAAGATTAAGCTATGACAAATAATTAATTACCATAGTACTTTTATATGTAGGTTCTGAATCTGTTTTTATTTTCACTATTAAATATACTCGCGTGCAATTAAATCGACTGAAGCCCAGGCTGTTTATAGGCACAGAAGATTGTTTTTTTTTTTCGGATAATGGCTTTTCCTATTTTCATAAAACTTGTTTTTATTCGAAAGCCCGATTATTGGTCTCATAATACAGCCATATACAAATAAATGATGACAAAACAAAGCCAGTTTCCGCAACGTCAATTATTTTATGCCAATATAAGCCCTGAATCGAATTAATTGCACGCGAGTGTACTTACATTTTGTACAAGACGAACGGTCTTATAAAAATCGTCTGCTTCCTCTTCAGTTAAATCCTTGTTTCGCTCTGCCGGACGCAAGGGAGCGACCAGCACGTGTCCTGGCGTCACGCATCTGTAAAGTAAGGAACTTAAAAGTCCTACACTTCTGCTTCTTATCCACGAACTCAATCACGAAAGGTTATTATAAAAATAGCGTATATTTAGCAGGGATGTTAGGGAGCTCCGTAACCGTAACCGAAACTATCGGATATCCGATAAAAAAACAATATCTGTAACTGTAACCAGAGAGGCATTGATGGACGAACGTGTGAATGTGGGCCGAGGCGAAGCCGAGACACACATACGTAAGTCCATCAATGTCTAGCTGCGGCCAAGGCTTGTATAGTACTTTTCTCAAATAATGCGCGGAAATTAAAATAAGTGGTACAATTCAGAGCTTTTATTTGAAAAAGTATTTAAAACCAATGACGAAGTCGACGAACAACTAATAGCAGTAGTTTTTTACGCGCCAAAGTATTTTTTGCACTAAACGGCTTTCTATGTGCAAGACAGTTCGAAATTTAAACTTTTAATAAGTTACCTCTTTGGTCGCCATGTTGCGGAGTAGAAGGTCGTTCCATTTTAAAATTGTACGACAAATGTGATTTTGAAAATTCTCTTAATGTTAAAAAGTTAAACTTAAAGTAGAAGTTATTCCATCACCATTAAGCTGCTGAGGGTCGCGTGTGGTAAGTGGTACGCGTACGCTTTCTAAATTTATCTGTTTATATATTTCTTAATCGTAGTTCAAAGTATTTGCTTGATAAACGTAAAACAGAGTGAACTAAATTACTTTGCAATTTTATGCTAAGTAATTTAATCTTTCCACTTGAGGTTCATTTCCAGAAGGTAATGTCTCATATTATCGAATACCATATTTTCTTAAGCCATATTCTCTGCAATTTAAATGGTTCCTGATACTAGACCGGGATAACACTAGGAACAATACTATTCTTTGCTAAACCTACGATACTTGTATGAACATATATGTCTCATTATTACCACTCTTATAATAAACCTATAGACTTAAAAACTTTTCGACAGGTACACGCTTCTATATTATTTTTAAGTTATAGTTAGGTTTACATATTGAGAACATATTTTTACAGCTATGAGAAACCTTTCTAATAGTCGTCCATTATAACACTCATATATACATATATAAATTTAGATGCGTCTCTGAAATATTTGGAAAAAAGGATTTCAGAGACGCATCTTTTTCCTTTCCAATGCAACCTTGGGTCTTTGGTTATGTGATAGTTATTAGCAACTATAAGCGACAGTGGTTGCTTGTCACGTAGCCCTCATTCACACGAGAGTTAAAAAAACGTTGCGTTAAATTTCGGCGTTGGCGTTTTTTTAACATCGTCTATACAACAACATATCGTTTGTATGTAAAAAAGAGTCGCCATATAAAAGCGTTGTCGTGTGAACACATCCTTGAGAGTTCATACGTTCTATCTGAACGTTTTTTAAACGCGCGGTAAAAAAGCTCTCGTGCTAATGAGGGTTTAGCTGGGCATCTGTTTTGCTTACATTAAAAAAAAATGTGGGGACCAACGTGTGCAATCTCAAGGGATATGCTGATTTTCTTTATCTAATATATTCCGCTAACTCCCATGTTTCATCTTAACATGTATCTTACTACCTACAGAAGTAGATACAATGATCTCTTATTATTTTCGAAGCTGCAGAATCGAGGCGTGAATTTACATCGCAATAGTTGCTGCCGGTTTCAAAGGCAGTTTGTTTTCAATTTTCATAGCCGTGGGGCATTGTTACGAGACTGGTAATAAGCTCGCTCTACATCTCTAAAGTTCTATTGACCGTCTCATCACTCAACCTCTTCATGTTAGTTTTGAATATATTTATTCTCAGTAAGACAGTGTACAATCATGTACTTCAGAATATTCTTAATTATAATACAATCATTGCATTTCGTACATTCTCCAATCAGACAAAATTTACGCAATGTATTCATTGGTACTTAAAGTTTTGAGATTTGTTGTGCTAATACCGGAGCCAGACATAGCTCAGTGTTTGTACATTTTTGACCTTGAAGTCTACAAAGTTCTACAAAACTTTGTGAAGTTACACACGTCAACTGACATCTTTTATCCGCATTACATTACGTACAGAAAGTTGTTTTATATAATTTTCACCAATTCACTACCAAACAACTATAATGTTGAACCCGACGTGATTCGAACACGCAACCTTCTGGTGTTTTCCTTACTTCGGCCAACATGAGTCTGAAATCTGTGTAAAGACTTCCAAACCGGCCAAGGTGATCCATGTCCAGACGGAAGATGTTTAGAAGCTACAAACGGTCTTGGCACGGATACTACCTCTCGCTAAAAGGTGTTTCATTGCACCCTTTGGCGAAAGGTAGATATGAAAAATTCTTTCAGTGTTAGATAGCCCATTTATCGAGGAAGGCTATATATCATCATACTGTTATATATGTCATGTGTTGTCATTCATAGAATAAACCAGTGCGTTTCTAATCGTGTCTTAGTTCACTTCTCCGATCGTCGACTTAATATTGGCGACGAGGTTATAGCCGGGATCAGTCCGTCCGACGGCGTCCACGGTCGAAGACGCCGCCATGTCGTTCCTGTATCATCTGTCCGTAACAGCTTATAATAAAGGAATTGAAGCATACAGGGATTGATAGGGAGGATAAATTGTTTTTAAGTCACTTTTTAATATATTATTGTAGGCAATAATGTAATCGTCATTATTGAATATTTTTATTTTATTTTATTTTATTTGAATATTTGAATATACAATTGTATACATAATGTGTGTTATATAATGACGACTTTATTTCAATTTACATATTTGTAATGCCTTACTGTGAAGTTGTGAATTTTGGGTTACAACAATTTAAGTGGTAGGTATCGATCTGTCATTACTTTTAAATTCCAGGTATTACTCAAACAAAATAAGCTAGTCGCTTGTATCAAGGACTGCACTCGTGCTCTAGAGCTTAACTGTGATAGTGCAGCTGGTTATAAATTCAGAAATTGTTGTAACCCCAAATTGCAAACTTCACAGTAGAGCGTTACAAACATGTAAATTGTATATATTCAATAATGATGATTACATTAGTGTACACAATAATATATTAATAAAAATGGGCAAAAGCGTGTCTTGACACGCTTGTATAGAAGGGTTCCGTAACTGATACGCTTCAAACGTATTTTTTAAATAACTTCAAAAGTTGTTGTCCGATTTCGTTTAGAATAACTTTCCTAATGAGTTTTTAGCGTGTTCTATCAACATGGAAAATTTCAAGTCTCTACGTCTAATAGTTTGGAAATCTTAGGGGGGGGGGTCCTTAAGGGCAGACAGATGAACGGACAGACAGAGCTAAATTATAAGGGTATCCTGTAGTACTACGGAACCCCAAAAAGTAACTATTATATTACAATTTAGTTGTTTATAACGCTCTACTGTAAATCTGGGACTTTGGGGTTACAACAACAGTGATTCTCCACATGGCATCTGACATATATGGCTATGGGATATATATCTTCACACTAAAACTGAATCTGTTTTTTTACCCAATTTAAAAGATTTTTTCGAATCGGACCGATAGTTCCTGAGATTGGCGCGTTCAAGCAAACGAACAAACAAACTTTCAGATTTTTATATTAGTATAGAGTATAGATTAAGGTTGAACTAGCTACTCTACTACTGTTAGAGTAGCTTTCGGTCCCGCCTGCGCAGTACCGGATATGTCAACTGCGCATGAGCAATTTATAGCATAAAAGTCGGCGCATCTTTAGAAATGAATCTTTCTTAAGGAATTATTCTGCATAGATCATTCTAAATAGATCATTTTGTGATAAATCGTCACTAGTGGCTGACAAGATAATTAGTTTGTGTTTGTGACATTTTTCTAACCGCGTTGTTGAATTAATTTCTTTTTGGTTAAATTATTGTGAAGATATATCTTTTGGCTAGTAAGCTTAAATTAAAAGCTTGTATTGGGAGTGGGTTCGACAATATCCCAACGGCGGTGGCGTTTGAACCGGGTACCTTGCGGATTTCAGTCCACACCTTATACCGTTGAGCTATTGAGGCTCTGAATAATATATTAGATGGGCGATGTATAATTAGCTGAATAAATTGAGTGGCTGGTTTCTTTCAAATATATTTAGATGTGAAAGCCAGATCTCTGAGAGGGGTTATTGGGTCAACATCCGTGAATGCCATTAGCATTGCCCATGGTGTTTATATTTAATTTAAAAAGCCATTCATTACGAGATACAACGGTTGCTCTGACGCTGCGAGCTACTTGGTTTATTCGGTTGGTAGTTTAGCCAAGATAGTGAGGAGGTCGTGGCTTAATCAGTGGTCGGTATTTGAGTCGATCGCTAAGTTAAGTTGCTCTGGCTGCGACCGGGTGATGGATAAGCGTAAATTCGCTTTTATTTTCGCGATTGCGAAGAAGCAGAGAGATTTCTCTGAAATGTGTGTTTGTTTTTACGTGATTTTTCTTATCGTCATAATAAATAACTTTGCTTTTTTCAATATAATATAAAATATTTATAATATATAATTCACAATCGTGCTGCTAGCTAAGAATTTTAATCTGTGTCTTCTGCGTAACTGTCAAATACACTTTTCTAATCATTTATTTTTCGAAAAATCCATGATTAAAAAAGTCTTTGACAGTCAAACTTTAACTGTCAAGGACTCTCAAATATTCTTTGTTAATTAAGGCAGGCCTTCGAATGCCGGAGGCGAATATAGCTTCATTTGAATGATCATTTCAGTGATCATGTAGTGTGGCCGGGAACTTTATTTCTGGTTGACTTTGTGTAACTGTAGAAAGTTTTGTAGTACTTTGTGGACTTCAAGGATAAAAATGTATATTTTACTATATGCCACACTACTTCAAGCCGCGACTTTCGTGTCTTTTCCAACTTTGATACAAACTTTCAGCCCCAATTGCAGGCCCCTGAAATTTAATTTTCGCGACAAAAACTAGCCTATGTTCTTCTCCAATCTCCAATCTATCTCCATGCAAAGATTAATCAAAATTGATTAAGCGGTTTGGACATGAAAACATGACACAGAGTTACGTTCACATTTGTAATATTAGTAAGGAATTGATGTATTAACAGTAATTATTATTAATATATGAAACCTATATACATATAAAAATACACGAAAAGTAAACGCTAACCAGCATTTTAAAACATTATACAAAAAGGAGAATACGTCTAAAATTATCGTTACCGAAAATTTACCCAGCGTCAAGCGGCCCTGTGACTAAGGAAATTAACCTTTTTAAAAGGCAATCTTATGTCTATTGATTCAGTTTTTATTAATCATTTACTCATACTTTTCCATTCGTAAATAACAATTTTAAAAAGAACAAGCCAATACCTATATACTATAAATGAATAAAAATCTTAACACTATATATTAGTCGATAGAAAGTTAACTACTTTTTTAGTAAACTACACATGAAAAGAACCCAAAATAACGCGATAAGGACAGCGACACTTCGAGATAAGATAAGAAAGAAAGGGATGGAGTCACAAACAAATAATGAACAGACATGATTCAGACATTGAGACGGGTGCGTTGACCCCACATTTTGATGAGACATCACGTATTACATGTCCATGCGGGGACAGGATCTGGTGAATTTTTGACCCTATTAATAAGTGGATAAAAGTCAAAATTGACTGAATTTGTATCGGCTTCGACTTGATACTTTGATTGCCATTTGGACATTTGAAAAAAGAATTGAAATTTTTAGCGGGATTTTGTTTTTTTTTTTTAAGAATGAGTTTCTATGATTTAGGTAACACGATAAACATTCTGAAGTGTCGTTTTAGGAAGTAATAAATAAGCAAGATTTTTTTATATAGAAACTCTATTTTGAGAAATAGAAACTGTACGCGGTTTCGTCAGAACTAGAAGGCGCGATAAAAGCGATGACGGGAATTGAATCCGATAGCTTACAGGTGTTAGTCCATCAAATCTATCATTCAGGTATTAAGCTTCAGTGAAGCTTACAAATTTCAGATTATATTATGCCGGAGCCACTTTACTACAAAACTTTGTGAAGTTACACAAAGTCCTCGCCCACATTACATGATCATTCAAATGAAGCTATGTATGTCTGACTCTCGCATTATATAAATTTCATTTTATCCTGAATTGAGATAGCCACTTTTTGGGCCGCTACTGTATAATCCAACGGTTAATTTAAGAAGTTTACAACATTGCCATTGAAACTATAAAAAGGTTTCATTCTGGTCCTGCTGAGGATTCAGTATACATAATGCCGGAGCCAGACATAGCTTCATTTGAATGATCATGTAGTGTGTGGCCAGGGGATTTGTGTAACTTCACAAACTTTTGTATAACTTTGTAAACTTCAAGGTCAAAAATGTGCTAACAGTTTAAGCTATGTCTGGCTCCGGTATAAGTGAAACCACAGCAATATCTATAGCTTATATTATATAGGAAGGATAAATTTGTTTAATCTAGTTCTGACCTAAAAACAATTGATGACAAAGTATAAAATAGTCCATTACACACAATCGAAGTGGTACTACTGGTTTGTTTATATTATACTGGAAAACGAGCAGAGGGCCTAGCACGAACATTCTCGCTAGTTTTACTTACTTTTACGTTCGAAACGAAACGTCAAATGAAGTTGTTTTGTCATTTTTTTGCTGGCCCATTGGCGCAGTGGGCAGTGACCCTGCCTTCCGCTCCGGGGGTCGTGGGTTCGATTCCCACCTCGAGTCTGGGTGTATTATCCATATGTATGTATTTATATATTTCTAAAAAAAAATATTTGTGTATAACAAGCGGCTGTTACCTATAACACAGGCATTAAGTGGTCTACCTTAGGAATAGACGTGCGTGTGTCATATAGTCCTGTATATATTTATTTATTTATTTATTTCGACGTGTCTCCATTTTATACGACTTACATGGTTGTAACGTCAAAGATTCGATACGTGCGAGTTCTGATTTCATTCGTGCTAGCAATAAATAGTGAGGAGTAGATGCGTTGCCGGCCTTTGGCAAATGAGTAGGCTCTCCAAGAAGCCTCTCTCTTTATCTCTCTTTCCAAGAAGATGATTACCTTATCCTCGTATCGGATTCACCAGAGATACACATTTACAAACATTAGACATATTTTCAAAGGATATGAATAACTATTTTTTCCCGCACATTTATTTCGAATAATCTTTCTGTATAGGTTTAGTCGACCAAGAAATTGGTTTGCCACGCTAAGGTCGAATGTCGTTTGCACGTCAATTAGATAAAAGGCCCATTTTTGCTTGTTATGCAGTACGTTAATTCCTAACAATAACCTTTAGCAAAATTTTCTTTAAGTAGGAACTGTTATCCAAAAGGATAAAATACTTTCTTGGTCGACTGCACCTACATAAAAGCAAAAGTTCACCTAATACAAAACCTCAAAAACCGTGGGAAATAAAAAAAATAAAATTTGGGAAATTTATAGGTTGCTACCTATAAATTTTGCTTTTATGTACGTGTAGTCATCCATTATTATTTTTTCGACAAGAACATTCCGATTTTTCGACAAGGCCGGATTAAGGAGGTCCAAGGGCACTCGCAAGTTTTCGTCAAGTCAAAAGAAGTCACGGGAAAAGCTAGTTTTGAATGATTATTAATAAAAGAAATTACAAATAGTACCACTGCCGTTATCACAAATGGCACTGACCACTCCAATGGCAGACGAAATGTGCCCCCTTATCGTGCGTTAATTAACTAATTCTAATTTGATACTGGTGTTCGTTACAGGAAAATAATGAGGTCGGTGACATTTGTTAAGAGCAGGGTTCAGGACCTCAGGGTTAAAAAAAAGGGTCGCGTTGAAAGTTGCCAAAAAAAAAAACCAAAGAACTATCGAAAATTAAATCTATTTAGGAGTCTGTATAATAAAATACGGGAAATGAAGCGATAACTTTCGATATCGTTATATCTCGTATTATCGTATTTTCAATTAAATATGTTTTAAATTCTCGAGTAAACATCTTCAGGTCATTTGTGTTTCTAACATATTCTGGCACGTGATTGAAAATTTGAAATGACTTGATCTCCTCTGTTTTGACGTCAAATTACGTGACATTGGCGAAATAACGAGTTTCTTGCTGATTCTTCTCGTGGCTCGACTCTTCCGAACAATGGTAGCTGTTAAAATATTTGACGATACAAAAGAGCTTGTAAAAATTATCATTTGAATTTGATACCATTTTACAAAAATTGCGCGGACAGAGGAGTAGAAAATTTGGCACCTTTATAGTTTATTAGTATAGTGCGAAGGCCAATAGTTGTAGACAATGTGCATTATTAATACATTTCATTATTAAGATAAAACCTCACGCACACCAATGTCAAACGATTTATACACACATGTATACATTTTTCTATAAGATTGTGTCAAAGCGTTTTCAAGTCGACGCGGTAGGTATCTATATTCATTATCAAATATAATAATGTAGTACTTACAAAGAGTTGAAATTTTTTAGTCAATCTAAAAACATTTCCTTCCTTTCTTTCCTTATCCGAACGGCTAAGGCGTGGAATGCTCTCACGGCGACTGTGTTCCCAGACCACTACAACATGGGTATCTTTAAGGCAAGAGTGAATAGGTTCATTCTAGGCAAGCGCGTTCCATCACGGCCGCTGTGCTTGTAAGCACTTCTGGTCACGACAAAGAACCAGTTCGTTTACATTTAATACATTTTTTGTGACATCGTTACGGTTGCGTTTGTTTCCATTATTGAATGAAATATATACTGTACTAGCTGTGCCCGCGCCTACGTCACGTAAAATTAGAAAAAAAAACCATTTTAGCGTTATGATATACAATCTTTCTCGATAAATGGGCTATTTTTTCAAATCGGACCAGTGTTTCCTGAGATAAGCGAAACAAATAAACAAACTTTTCACTTTATATATTAGTATAAATAAAAAAAATATTTAATACATTTTATTAATTAAGGCCGAATGACATGTAGCATATTTATGGAAGAGCGGAGTCCCTAACACAAGTAATTCTTTACTCAAAAGGGGCTCCAATCGTATATTCTAAAATTGTAAGCAAAATGGCTGAATAAATAAAACATTATTGTTATTGTACAAGCTTTTAATTTAAGCTTAGTAGGAGGGGGAAAAGGGAATATTAGACATACCTAAAAAGTATACCTAATATTCTCTTTAAAAAAAACAGGAAGAGTAACAATAGCAGCTAAGGTATTCCGGGTCGCATATCCGTAATGGTTTTGATCACTTATTGGACAAATAAAAATGAAGATCTACCTGGACCAAACGACT
This sequence comes from Charaxes varanes, assembly GCA_024363005.1. Taxonomy (NCBI): domain Eukaryota; kingdom Metazoa; phylum Arthropoda; class Insecta; order Lepidoptera; family Nymphalidae; genus Charaxes; species Charaxes varanes. Next base: position 493,608 of record JANCMC010024009.1, on the reverse strand, counting down.
TAAATTCAACAAGACCATAGAGTCACATACTAACAGATCGATTACCAAACCTAAAGGTCTCCACAAAATGGCTGAAACAGTCGAGTCGACGTCAAAAGTACCCGTTAATTTAGCTAAAATCATTAGTAACGTACAAGGCATAAATAATAAAATTAAAAGAAAAAGCAAATAAAACTTCGCGTACTTTTGATTCAGCTTGGATACGGAAACATGTTGATTTTTTTTGTTTGAAAAACTTGGACGGGTAGAACTTGGAAAAATTTCCATATTACCCCTTAGCGATAAGAGTAGCCCACGCGGACAAAGTCGCGGGGTACAGCTGGTTTTTAGTATGAGACTTAAACGGAATATATTGTATGTGTATTTACATGCATTATGCACACCATGCTTCGGTATTATGTTAAGTTTCGTTTAATTTTTATGCTGCTTAAGAAATCGTAAAAAATAATTCATTTAAATATGACTATAAGTTTGTGTAGAATACATAAGACATTTTTATATTTTATTAATGACTTCATATATCGTTTTGTACCTAATTGGTTTCCAATTTAAAACACATTAGTATGTTGCAATTGTCAATAAATTAAGTACAATTTTATAACCATTTTTGTGGTTAAAATTTATATACACAAGCCTTCTCCATAATAGTTGTAAACTGCCAAAAGGGAGCACCACTCGCAGCGTACAGACAAAAAGTGCTCTGGTTCATGTTATGAAGTCAATTCCTCATCAGACTTCTATTTGTAAAAAGTGGACCAAATTTGAATGATACCTCGCGGGAAGCGCCATCTTTCAAATAAAAAAATAATTATCAAAATCGGCTCAGCCACTCGAAAGTTCTGAGGTAATAAACATAAAAAGTCAGTCGAATTGAGAACCTTTTTTGTAGCCGGTAGTAAATATATTATTATTTTTTTATTTTTCTTCGGGTATATGTTTGTGTCCACTCCTATCATAAGTTCTTAAAAAAAACAACCTCGAGATATATATATAGTATATTGAGGAGGTCGTGGCCTAACCGGTGGTCGGCATTTGATTCGATCGCTAGGTTAAGTAGCTCTTGCTGCGACCGAGTGTTAGATGTGTGACACTGGTTTTTTATTTGATATCCGATCTCCTCCGGGCTTCGGAAGGCACGTAAAACAGTGGGTTTAATGTCTCTGATTCATATTAGTCGTGAGGTTGCAGAGATCGTGTGATCTGCCACGCTAAGGTCGAATGTCGCTTGCACGTCAATTAGTTAGAAAGCTTATTTTTGCTTATCATGCATTATACTAATTTCTAACAATAACCCTTAGAAAAAAATTATTTACCAAGGAGATGTCGTCCTTAATGGCAAAGCACGTTCTTGGTCGACTACACAAATAATTTTTAAATAGGCATATAGCATACAAATCTAAACATTTGTAGCCGAATTTCGACAACTAGACGATCTCTAGGTATTTTCGCGATTGCCATAATCTTTATCGTATTATTTGAATGATGAAGTTTTTTTGTTTGATTGAATTCGCTATTAATAAGGTATACGATCTAATGTTTAATTAGTACTTATTTTTAACATTGATTTTATTCCTCTCCTGTACACCTAAGAATATCGAAGGTCTTTTTATACTTTAATATCAGAATTCTTAGCCAATGAAAGCGATAAGTAATTTGATTACTGTTCATGTCCTTGTAACTAAAGTATGGTCAGGAGATATATTCTTCAGACTTCAACTGACAATTATTATTATTAAATAATCGAAAAAGAATATATTAAAAAGTCATTTAAATCGTATAAAATATTTATAAATTTCTGCTATATTTTTCCTGTTCGATGAAAACGTTTCTGAATAGTCTATTGAAATGCATAACCCTGACTTAAAAATTTTGAATAATTCTTTGGATTCTGAAGGTCATTCATGTACATGAAAGTTTTCCTTGTTTTGGTCATTATTTCCTTCCAACTCGTTCGACTAATTAACTTTTATCTGGTGTTTAAAACGTGTTCATATTCTAATTAAGGAATCAAGTAGCTGACACAAAAAATAGTCTGATATTTTTTTTACATCTCGACCCTTATAGCAACCGTCTGTCTGTACGCCCTCCAAGTGCCCACCCCATGCACCGGTTGACAAACTTAAAACACAGGCATTAAGTTGTCTACCTTAGGAACAGACGTCCGTGTGTCATATAGTCCTGTATATATTTATATTTATTTAAGTCTGTTCTCGGACGATAATTTTACGCAATAACGCCGAACGCTTAGGCAGATCGTGCTTATCCAGCGTGTCCCGCGCTCTGGCTTGAACGCTTGGCTCAGGCGTAACGTGACAATGAATCATACTTTTACGTGCGCGCAACCGCATAGTAAAAAATTTTAAAGTCGAAATTTCTGGAAAAGGCATGGAAGCTATAGATGTAATCGGGCTGAAAAGAAAAGACCCATGTGATGTAAGTTAATGGCAGTCGGTTGCACTATACTCACGTAGAATCTGGAGTGGTGCGTATCTGTGGGGTGCGCCGCCACCACGGGCGCGTCCGCTACGTACGCGACGCGAGACACCCGCACGCGCGCCCCCCCACTCCACCAGCGGGCACCCGACCACCATGACATGTGCTTTATTGTATTTTCACTGTGAGATTCAACACCTAACCTGATTTATATATGAATATGCAAGGCTTGGTTTTCAAATGTAAGTGTAATTTTAAATGGCCGAAAATGGAAATTGTTAAATTAACTCAGATTTACGTATTATGTGTATTCAAATGATGATAATGAAATTTTCTTCTAAATACGCAGTAATGTTATCATTAATCACTACATACATGATCAGAAAGGACCCCTTATCTGTTTAGAGCTAAAAAATGCAGTAACGTTGTATGAAATTTCATTACTGCACAGTCTTTCATTACTGCAGTGTTTTTTATATTCATATTTACCACTGAGTTTTAATATCTCCTATTAAGTTTCATATAAAATGAAATAAAATTACATCGAATAAATTCGAAAAAAACACAAATGGCGCGCATTCTATGCCATTGTAAAAGTTTGACTCTACATATTTAGCAAGACAGTCAACTGTCTGTTCTTTTATGGTACGTATGCTTTAATGGTAGCAACCATTGCCCCAAAATCCTTTCCTTTATCTGACTAAAAACTTGATCTATTTTTACGCGGACTAAGTCGTGGTTAACAACTAGTTAAGGTTTAATGTAGGTATCCTAATACATCAAACTAAAGCAGTCAATAATATCGACATCCATTCCAGCAGGTGGCGTTCCCGTTGGAATTGCTGTCGTAACTTTTAACAAGACGTCAGCCACTGAACACACTAATTTGTTTAACTTTGATAACAACTACCCTCAATAGACTGATGCGACGTGAAGTAGTTTGCCGTATTGGATATTCTGTTCTACATTGTAGTTCATACTCCTGGTTTTTTTTTCTAGTTTTACAATTTTCACCTTCCTCCACCGACGATTTTCCTTTGATGGTGATAATGTCTTTAGAGCCTTTTCGAGTGTCGTTGGAAAAAGTATAAATATAATGAAAAGAAAGTATATAAGTATACATGCATATAGGCTATTCCACTCCTAGCACAGGTTTTATGTTTAGTTGAAGACATGGAAGACTTGGAAATATACTGTTTACAAGTAAGTATTCCTAGCTAATATTCCTGAAAAAAAGAAAGTATACTAGGACTCGTATATTATACTTTATTGCAAACACACAGAAGAGTAACAATACAATAAAAAAAAAAAAAAAACAGATATATTATAATGTATTGGCTGTAGCTTGCGACTTCTTCCGCGTGAATTCAGTGATTTCTTAAATGTCGAGAGTTTTTAGTCTTTTATGTGATACATGTTTTGTGTCAAAAAATGGCGTATTTTCTTCTCCGAAGTCTAATTTCCCGAACTTTAGAGGTAGCGCCATGCCTGTAGCCGAATTGGGCCGGCGCGTCCGGGTACCAGTACCTCTTTCTCACATGAGATCGATTTTCCGAAAACTTTCTCCGAGCCTGCTGGAAAATCATGCAATAGCTAGTTACAAGCTATGGGACATCGCAGGCTAATTAAAAAAAAGCTAATTTCTTTTATAGGTTCACTTGTAATATGAAAGACATTTAATGTGCAGAATTTGTAGACTATATCTAATGTAATGAAATTCTCTAACAGCGGGTTTGTGTGCCTAATGAAATAGCCCACCTGTGCCCCCATTCGGTGTAACAGTCGAAAGTTTGACGTCAAGTACTTGTAACAATCCAAACCAAATTCTACTAAAGGGTAATATAAGTTATATCAAATATGAAATAATATGCTTAATTAAAATTGGTGTTAACAAACTCCTTTGAATCGTTAAGTGTTTCTAAATCTACCACTGATTAGAAAAGAGTGGGCCTCTAAGGAAAATCGGCTAATTACTGGTTGGGTTACACTCTTCAAGTATAACTATTGACAGTTATATTGTTGATGTGTCAAACTTATTTATTAATAAATAGCTTCATCAATCGCATAACATACATAATCAACCAACTGAAGCACTTCAATGGCACATGACTGGATAATACACTTTTGCATGTTGGTGGTTGTTTTTATAAAAAGTTATGAATAATTATATTTCATTCTACTTCCTTATTATATTGTAATACATTCATGTACTAAATAATCCATATTTATTTTAAGGACTTAATAAAAAAAGAAACTTATTTGGGTGTATCAGACCGAATAAGTCTGATATATCAACAAGATAACTGACAAAACGAAACCGATTCGACTCCATACGTGCATTTATTAAATCTTTTTTTAATTCTATAAAGAGCGCGCTCCTAAACCTACACCTGGGTCTCAAGTCCCGGGCACTGATATGGTTCTTTCCTGTGCAACGCGATGGGCCCGGCACCCGCACGGTGCATCCATGGAATGCTAAGAAATTCCTCTCAAACTTTGCGCAGCTACACAAAGACTCCGGCCACACTACATGATCATTGAAATGATCATTTTAATGAAGCTATGTCTGGCTCCGGTATTAGAGGGTTTTGCCATGATCACGAATTTCTTGATGCACGGATGCATAGCCTGTGTGTCTATTTGAATGGGGAGTCCTGACACCATAAGGATGTATTTGGGGCACTAGAGTGGAGTAAGTAAGCGTAGATAAAATTCTTCGTATCTACAACTTTGAAGGTAGCATTTATCGTTAGACCGGAACGTAGTCTTTAATGCTGAAGCCAATTAGTTTTATCATACATTTTGTCTTCCCAAAAGGTACATTTATGTCGAAAGGGTTTACTTACGGGACCTCGATGTAGCAGACTCCGACTTCATAGTCGATGCGTTGCGTCGTATTGTGGGCGACGTGAGATGCATTCCGTGACCCATATTGAGTCATGTCATGACGCACTCCATAACCCGTAACCTTGGCCTTGTGTCGAGTTGAAGAAGCTGTGAAAAATCATAACTTTAAATCTGTCTGTATATACATAAAAGCATAAGGTTGCCTAAGACAAAGACGAAAAGCAATGAGGTAGTTTAAAGTTGGTAGACATCCGCGAAGAA
>JANCMC010024009.1:436423-479419 GCA_024363005.1 Charaxes varanes | reverse complement strand
TTTTATTTTGGTCTAAAACTAAGTAATTATTTTACACTAGCTTTAACCCACAGCTTCGTCCGAGTTTAAATTGAAGTGATTTTTATTACCATAATAAATATTTTTGCCAAAATTTGTCCATATAATTCCTTGTAATATTAGCTATCTGCCAGTAAATGTCCCTTTAAAACCGGTCCAGACATTTCTGAGTTTACTCGTTTAAGACAGACAGATAGAGATGTTCTTATTCCAATTCAAATTCAAAATTCGTTCACTCACTCAGGTTTTTTGCAAACACTTGTGAAAGTCATGTTTAGGATAATAAAGTATATATATTTTATAAACAAGTGTAATTTAAATATAAGTTTGGTGATAAAAAATTTGACTTAGAACTAAGTTTGGGTTCCGACGCGCCCTGCACTGACAGGAGACCGCAATAAACTTAGTCCAGGAATTTTTTTTTATGATCAATTAACAATTAATCAAATTTAGTTAGAGTAATTTAATACCAAGCATTGACATTATTGAAATGATCCTATTAAATTATAATTATTACATATAATAAATAAAATAAATACAAACAGGTCTATATGACACACGGACCTCTGTTCCTAAGATAGACAACTTAATGCCTGTGTATAACAGACGCCTGTTATATACGAATTTTTTTTGGAGAAATATATACATACATACATATAGGTAATACACCCAGACTCGAAGCGGGAATCGAATCCACGACCCCCGGAGGGGAAGGCAGGTTCACTGCCCACTGCGCCAACGGGCCGGTCGTAATAGGAATTTTGATATTTGTGTTTTAGTAAATACATACATAACGAATTTTCAAAATCATTTCAAAATCATTTCATTTGAACGAACAGTTCAATGTTATTTATATGTACTCAATACCTACATATACAATATAAATGTTTAGATAACATATAAACTAAAGTAATGAGGGATATATTACTTTCAAAGAGAAAAGAAAGAGTTTTAGAGTTTAACTGGTCAGGATTCCAATAGCATTGGCAAAACGTGATAGGAATCTGGAATCCAGTTTGTCGTTTGCACTGAGAAGTGAATTTAAGGTTTGTGGGTTTGTGCGATAATGATTATGTCCCAAATTGTATTCGGTTTCTTTTATATAACATTGGCCACCTTGTTCATAGGGGACTACGGATGCCCACGGACAACTGCACTACCAGGAAACTCGCATATACATAAAATAAACGTGTATGTATAATTGTTGTTACATGTCCTGCAAATCGAAAATTTAGACATGGCTTCTCACCGTTAATTCAGCCATTACGGAGGAGTTTTTAAAAATTACACAGTAACACATAAAATCACAGTCACATACACACACACACACACACGCACACGCGCACGCGTGCACACAAGTGCGCACACGCAAACGCGCGCAAATCCACAAACGCAGTGTTTTTGTAGTTTGAATCCATTTTGCTCTCTGTTTATTAGAGACTAGTTTGTATTTTAATTTTGTGTGTACCTGAAACAGCGTTGGAAATTGAACTTAATTCATATTGAATGAAATCTGTAAATGTATTTACACATGCTGCTGGTATGTCTTTGTAAATAAATAAAATAAATATGTAGAAAACGAGCCAAAATTCGAGCAAGACAACGTCTGCCGGGTCCGCTAGTTCTTATTAAAACAGCATATTAAGCGTGTTCAAAATTAATGAAGAATGCACCACTCTCCAATAATCCATATTTATACGTGTAGAAAACTCAGTTACGCAGTGACCTGATTAAAATTGGATGCACTCCGGATATATCTAGACCGGATTTGCAGCGGAAAAGAGAAAAACATGTTAAGCTAGACGCCTCGCCCGACTTTTGTTGTATTTTTTACTTAATCTCGCAGCCATTCGTACACAGTTCCGTATAAGTTCGAACAAGTTCGTATATGTTGGGACAAGTTCGTATATATGCGTATACCTAGGATTATCGCAATCTAGTACCAGGGTCCCATAACCTGAGAACGGCTAGACCAACTTACTCGTAAATTATTTTATAAATATTCTTTAATGTCTGAAGAAGGTAGTACTGGGTAATACCTCCATTTAAATTATTACCTATTGGGGAGACTGTTTTTTTTTATTAGCCCGGCCTGTCCCACTGCTGGGCAAAGCCCCCCCCCCCCTTGCCACTCACTTTTTTATATTTGGCAAAAAAATAATAAATTGTATAGTCTAGCGTCATATTTATAACTTAGAAACGTTTACACAAATCGGTCATAACAATGAAATATCTGCTTTCAATCAACAATTGAAATTTGATAATGTGACAGAATTTAGGTTTTATTTTAGCCTTCATCTACCAATTTCCTTTGTTTTGTCCTCAAGTAACGTGACATTGGCGTAATAAATTATGTCCAGTAGACATAGCCTTAACCAATAATTGAATTAAATAAAACGCTCAACAAATAATTTTGATACATTGCTATAAAGATAAAAGTTTTATAAAAATATAACTAATAAGTATCCGAACACATTTAATATTCGGTCGAAGTTATTTTTATTAAGAGGTTTTTTATTGCACCCTGTATTGTTTTGTCAAATCAAAAAAAGATATTTTATTCAAGTATCTTTTATAAGCTCATTTGAATCGTTAATTATTTTAAGAGTTACCACTTGTTTGGAAAAGTCGAGCGACGATAAGAATCAGCAAGAAACTCGTTAACCACTCTTTTAAAAAAAGTACTTACAAAAAGTTTGTAAAATTCAAAGAGCACGCCTCATATTTTTTAAATATTACGAGCTATCAGCTATGCACACCGCCATTGTCTTTAAGCGCCATCTCTTAGAAGAAGCTCAATACCTAGTACTCAGTACGGTAATATTCTGCTAGGTGCTATGTCCAGCTGAAATTTAGTTTTTCGTTAATTATAAATAAAGGGAAAATAGATATTTATAACGATACAAATAACTAAAAAAAGTTGTAAATAGTCCATCTTATTTAGTCATTCGAAATGCAACTAGGATAGTCCGGGGTCGCGTACTCGTGGTGGATCTGATCAGTTATCGGACAGATATAAAAGAAGATCCACGCCCTGCCTTTATGCGTTTATTGGATTTTAATGTATTAGTGTGGTCATGTGGTGCGGGCAGAACACGTGGCATAAGATGCATTGTAAGTAGCTTTTATCTCCGTTATATGCGACAAGGTATTGACATCGGGGCAATGTGTGGGCGACCATAACGTTATTAATATAAACCTGTTAACCGTTCACTTGTTGCGTTACCTTCAGTCTGAAAGTGGGATTTTGCGTTGTTAATACAACGCAAAATCTTTGATCGCTTGAACGTTCAAGTAAATAAACAAAGAAACACTTCAGCTTTATTTATTAGTATAGATTTTTTTTTATTGGAGATAGGCAAGCGCTTGACCGCTTGATAAAGTGTAGGTGCGGTCTACGGTGGAACGCGCTTGCCTAGCGCTGTGGGCCTAGCACGAATATTTTCAAAGTCTCTTCGACTGGAGTGGTTTAAAATGTTCGTGCTAGGGCCTCTGGCGTTCATACAATGTTATATGGCCAGTGAGTGTTGCGGTCTTTTGTCGTGGTCTCCTGTCTCGGTGGCTGGTCTTGATCTCGCTCGCGAACCGCTGGCTTAAGAAAGACTATATCAGTGAACATACTTTCAATCGTTGGAAACTGCAGGGTCGAGTTCGGCTACCGGGACAGGCATTGGGATTTCAGTTAAAAGGTTATGTGAGGATAAATACGTCATTGATTGGTTTGTCGCTAATTCCTCAACCTTATTCCCTCAAATTGAACGTAAAATTTTCGTTAACGAGTGAGTGCACCAATAGCAAAACAGGATTTTTTTTGGGTCTTCTACATCCCTTTCTTTTCTGATATATACGGGACAGACCACTACTCCAAGCTAGCTATTACATGGCCTCAACGCACGTTTCGCTTCGACACCGAAGCATCATCAGGAGATAGACTCTACAAAGGTTATTCGTAAAGTCACACACACAATCACAATCTTATAGTTAAATGTAGATATGCTGTGTAAATTGTTTGGCATTATTAGCATTCTTACACCATTAGCTATATAAATCATAATTCCGCCAGATTTCATACTCTTCCGTCCGGTACTGAAAGTTTTCACTTCATGTATTATTATACAGATAATTCAAAGTAGAGAAAAGATAGCATAAATAAAAAAAAAAACATATATTAACAAGGTCCAGCTGCTCTTTACTAGAAATCGATATACAAATAGTTTGGACTATTACCCGCTGAATTTCTCTACCGGACATTTTTCAATAAAACTGCACCGTAAAATTCGTAAGGAAATAAAATTTTGCCTCGCACAATATCGATATAAGGACTTTCAATAAAAGAGAATCATCCCGAGACGTTTCTATTTTCCAATACAGAAATTAATTAAGTTTAATTATGTACATACCCACTGATATCAGCAAAATGATAAGCCTGGAATAAACTTTCCATTATTTTTATCACAATCTTGGAGTAATAATAAATCATTTCTTTATTTTTATAAGAAATTTTAGCCGGAATAGAGTAAATATTCTGTATATAGTCTTATAAAACTCTTTGCTATCGTGTTAAAGTTCCATCAAAATAGAAAAAAATAGACCTAAACATAGAAAAGAAAAGTTGTTTGAAAATTCGTAAAGTATTTTTAATATCTGTACTAATGTATAAAGCTGAAGTGTTTGTTTGTGTGTTTGAACGAGCTAATCTCAGGAACTACTGGTCCGGTTTGAAAACTTCTTTCAGAGTTAGATAGCCCATTTGTCGAGGAAGGCTATATATATTATCAGGCTAAAATTGAATCCATTTTTTACCAATTTTAGGTATTGGAATTTATATATATTTTAGTCATTTACATTTTAATGTATTGGTAAGCGTAAATAAGTACACGCAATTTGTGTCCCTATCATGTTTTGGTGCCTCGTTATGGGCTTGTTAATAATTGATAACAGAAAAATAAAACAATTTTAATTGACCATGCTTGAGGAAGAATATTTTTGGACGTTGTAATTGCAATTAGAGGGCTTAACATGAACATTCTCGATAGTTTTACTTACTTTTAAACAAAACTTCAAATGAAGGGTCGTGCGTTATTCCATTTTACACGACTTACAAGGGGTCGTAACGTCGAAGATTCCATACGTGCGAGCTTTGACTTAAATCGTGCTAACAATATTAAGCAATTAAGTTGTGTAAAACGGGAACAATAATATTCCATTTGACGTTCGGTTTCGAACGCAAAAGTAAGTAAAACTATCGAGAGTGTTTGTGCTGAGGGGATTTATAAGTAATAATTAAACGCCGGAGCGCCATTCTCGCAGCGCGTCCATTGCTGTCCATTGTAATAGATTTATCACAACTCTCGCTGGACACGGAGCTTGTTTCCAACTTGTTTCTAGATACCTATTAATTTTAATTTTAAATCATGTGATATCGCACGCAAACCAGATACTTTGTACACCAGTGGTGGACTAAAAAAAAAGTTGACGATTCACAAGAGCATTTAAAAGTCAATTCGAACAAACTATTTATACTAGTATTATAGTATGTATAATATAGTATAGTATAATAGTATGTCTACAAAATATACGTGCAGCAAAAGCTTAAGGTACCACTTTACAAAAATGGCGCGAACGTAGAAGCATGAAATTTTGCACAATTGTAGTTCACATAGATTATAGAGGAAGGTGTGCGAATAAATACTAATATTTTATTATAGTATGCAATATTAATATATTCAATTATTAAAAGGAGGTCGGATGTTTGAAAAACTAGAGTTAGAGTGGGTCACCCATCTATTACCCGGCCGCGGTAAGTACCGCTTTACCTAGCGATCGGCTCATATGCCGGTTACTGATTAAACTACGGAAACTAGTACATCTATATACTTACATCTCGTGTGATCACACCACAAGCAAGAAATTCCTTGCAAATTTGTAAAAGCAAGAATCTTCTAAGATTATTCCTAATTTAATTAATACTTCTATACTAATTATTATATGTTCCTTCTAATGCTAGAAGAGAATATATGAAGCATCTATAATATTAATGTAAGGTATATAACGTGAATTATTTTTGCTTCAGGAAACCATCGGTAGATGGCGTGAGCAACGCGGCATCTGTAAATGGCCGGTAAGTTTGTATCAAAATAAATAAAAAGTTTTTTTATTCAAATTAAATAATTTTATTATGTTTTTATATGATATTCCATTTTATATCGAATATAAACCAGTGCTAGAATGGGTCACCCATCTATCAACCGGTCGCAGCAAAAGAAACTTAACCTAGTGATCTACTCAAATGCCGACCACTGATTAGGCCATGACCTCCTCTAATTTCTACTTAATATTTAAGCAACTGGAATCACAATATTTTCTTAATTAATCATTTATAAGATATCTAAGAGCAAAGCTAATATTTCGGATAGTTTATTAGGGCGACCGAAACGAACTTTAACACTATCCCGCAACCGGAACAGTTTTGTGGTACACTTAACTGAAAAGCTATCACGCCTATTCATTTGTGTTTTAACATAGTAATTTAAATTCATATCTAGACGTGATATGAATTTAAATTACTATGTTAAAACAACGTAATTAATAAAATTGTATATGAAAAACTTCGCGAGCCCTCACAAAGCTCAGCTTTTTGCTAGTTTTTAGATGAAGTTTCAAATTAGACAGCATTGCCGCCACTTCACGCCGATCTCATGTGAGAAAGAGGTACTGGTACCCGGACGCGCCGGCCCAATTCGGTTACAAGCATGGCGCCACCTCTAATTAAATATATATAGATAAATAGATAAAAGATAGATACTAAACTGATCAAAGTACAACATCCGCGTCTTTGTAATGTTCTTTTCAAAGATGTATGTATATTGTCTATTGTCCTTTGCGATGAGGAAAGGTCAACTTAACTTCTAGAGCCGACAGTTTCTGATACGCCATTTGAATGTTCGAAATTAATTGGAGTTACTGCCTTCTAAAGAAAGTGGTTCGCGAGCAAGACGGAGACAAGCGAACGTGACTGGAGACCGTGGCACTATGTCACTATGTATGAATGCTGTCTCCTGTCTCGTGTCTCGCTCGCAAAGTGGCGTTCATACATTGCCATCTGATTAGTGAGTGTCGGGGTCTTCTGTCTCGGTGGTAGTGTCTCGGTTTCTCGAAAGCTACATTTACAAGGAAATTAAGTGAAGAACATGTTATAATATGTACCGTATTATATAGTATAACCAATACAAATCTAAAAAAAACATACAATATATGCGAAGCAATTATAGTCTGTACATGTTTCAGACATAATCCAACTGCCATAAATTCTACACGCTCCGTTGATAGCAAATTGTCAAAAGCCTTTTTATTCATGAATGTTATTTCGATACAATGTCAACAAAAAGAGGACCATTTTTTAAGCCATCATTCGCGCTTTTATTTTTTGTGCATTGAGCTAGAGCGGTTAATTGATAAATGAATACTGGAGCCCATATCCGTGTAGCCATTTCAAAATGGCTGATAACACTGATTATAATTAAAGTTCCCAATAGCTCCTTTGAGTTATTTGAAACTTTGCTAGCTCCTTTGAGCTATTTGCTATTAATCAACCTTAACCATTTTTAAGGTTGATTAGTCGCTAGGGTCAGCTTTTTTCGGGCAAATAATAAGAAAAATCAACACTAAACATTTGGTCATTACATGTAATGGGGAAGGCAAAAAAGCAAGAGGCGTTTTGCCATCGAGATAGACGGTCAGGCAAGTAATAGTCAAACAAACATCAATTCTACATCTTCACCAAAATGCCTATAGACAGGAGTCGTTGGAAAAAAAATCCATTTAAAGCTGGAATCACACTAGAACCATGATCTTCAATCGTAAAAAAGTATATAAATGAACGTAGAAAGAGAGAGATAAAATTTTTCATCAGAATTTATCGTATTATACTTTAACAGACACAATTGATACTCGCTTGAAGAAATAATTATCACAGAAATTGATGGAACCCATATGATAAGATTGCCGACATTAGATATCTTCAAATAAATTCTTTTTCTAAGTCTTCGCAAAATTAAATGGCATTTCGTATAATCTATCCTACCAGAAGTTAATGGGTGTCAGGCATTGGCCATCTTTTATTCCAGCATTAAGTTAGCACCCATTACGATGGTAACCAGCGGTAATCGCATTGAGAAGTGATTAACTTAATTGCCAGCGGGTGTTGATGATCATGACAATTAAGTTTAAAATTATTGCGGCAGTTTGCATAATTAAGTAGCATCGAGATGTCTGGGCTTTAGGCGCCTTCACATGGCCAGCGTTTTTGTGACATAGAAGTCGTATTCAGGTGTGGTAAGGATGTACATCGCTCGATCGCCTCAGAAGAAGATCTTCAGAGCAGGCTTGGTATATTCGCACACAGCCAAAGACTATTTTATATGGGGAGGTAATAATGTATTAACCATGTTTTTTTATACCACAAGCGGTAAACGGACGCATGGTTCATCTAAGTGTCTAGCGACGCCCATAAACGTTTGGTCCACCAGGAGGGACGAAGATTCGATGCCGGACTTTACTGAATGGGTGCTTTTATTCGCTGCCGTGAATCAAATACGTTTAACGTCATCTCGTATTTTTCCCAATCTGATAAGCACCGCTTATGGAGATGAAGAGAAAGGTAGAAACCTTTTTCTTCGAATGCTTCTGGATTTTTGGACATCGAAATAAAATTCGAAAAATATTATTTATGTTGCACACTTAATAATCCTCTTTCCATCTGTCTCTATCTATAGCTAATAGTTGCTAGTTTTTATTAAGTCATTTTTTTCGTCTATTTTTGGTATACCGATAATAAGGACTAAACCGCGACACGCCTGAAGCAGCCCTTTGTGAATATCAAGAAATCCTCAACACTTGGCTCTTAATTCATTGGTAATAAACGTCACTTCAGCTTGGACGTGGCACCACCTATTGTTCTCACATAAGAACAGTAAGAACAATCCATGGGTGCAAGTTTTCCGGTATAATCGGATTACCACGGGCGGGTGGTGATTTGCATGCGTAATACTGCTAAGTGCACTTTTAGAACGCGTTGTTTTGTTGAATGACAATGTGGATAAATTTCTCTAGAAGAGCCCAGTTGCGACGCTACTCTTTACAACTGTAGTCATGTCATACCATCTAGCTATGATAGGCAAAAGCGACTGCTTCTGGACTCTATCAAAAGGGAGAGCCACAATGCTCGACTCTTGAAGTAGTCATAACTCTACGGTCGAAAATTAGTATGAGCCTTCTAGGACTGCAGTTATCTATAGGGCTTAATATTCACTCGGGTAATCTACCAGTCCGTTTGCTCCTCATTATACAAAAAATATACTAAAGTGGGAGAGAAACGCGACCTCTTTTTGATCCCAAATTGTACATGGCTATTGTTGCATGTATTCCAGACACAAGTTTCAGGTTTAACTGACTGGCCTGTTTGCGCAGTGGACAGTCATCCTGCCTTCCGCTCTAGGGGTCGTGACTTTGATTCCCGCCTCGAGTGGAGTCTGTAATCCATATGTATGTACATATGTATTTATTCGTTATCTGTTAGATATATTAAGGACGATATATGTATAGATAGATAGTATAGATGTATAGATAGATAGATTGCCGAAGGGTTGTTTACACTAAAATATTATTTTGCCAACTCGTTAGACGTTTAATATAAAAAAATCAACTTTTAAACCTTTATAGCATTTCATTGAACCAGAAATGAACCAATAGTGACCTAGTTGCAAAGTGTTCTGTATTGAAATTTGAGTAAACAAATAAAGTATTCAGCCATGTTAAGTTGCAATTATATGTTAACTTTAACGTACAAAGTTTATCTAAATATTTGTCATTGAATCATATATATAGATTACAAAATGAAAAGTTTTGCCATACCGAGAGCGATAGTAAATAATGTGCAATATGTATTTTTGTGTAAGGTGGAAATTTCCTTGCAAACAATCGTTCTTAATTATATGACCACGACTGTATATCCCATCACAATTAATTCCCCAAAAAATAACATATAAACTTCAACGTTGCACCTTCCAGTATAGTTTAATCTATAAAATTAGCTTAAGCACGAGCAAACGGGGTCTGAAAGGGTCATTATTGCACTAGAGTGTGAATAATGCATTTCAATGGATCCAAGTACTATGAACGATTATTGGTTCGGTAATTGACATATAACTCCCATCTCTTCAACGCTGCATACAGAAAATGCAGCCTTTTGTATTTGGAATTTTGATAGATGCCCTCTATAACTGATAGAATCAGGCGTTACGCACGTACGTACTTTACGAATAACCTTTGTAGAATCTATCTCCTGATGATTCTTCGGCGTCGAAGCGAAACGTGCGTTGAGGTACATCGGAAAGTCGGTGTAGTGCTGTACTTTGGTGGCGGATTCGGTGGTGTAGCTTTCGGGTTGCAGCATTACACCGATTTTCCCTCGTATTAAGTTTACGCATGATAGCTTTTAATTAAGGGGCTTTCTGTACCTGCTGGTGTGAAGAAGATAAATTGGTAGGTGCCTAAACTACTAGGTACTACTACCTAATCTAGTAGGTAGGGAAAATAGTAAATAGGTAGGTATCTAAACTACTACTACAACTACCTATTACTACTTACTACTACAACCTATTCTACTACTACCTACTCTAGTAAGTAAGAGAGATAGAAAATAGGTAGGTACTTATTAAGGCTCATCCGTAAATGACGTCATACGTAAAAGGAGGGTAGGGTATCACCAAAATGTGACATTGTGTGTCAAAAGCTTTGTGACGTCACATGTCAAAATAAAAATTAAATCTTTTAATTATTTTTAATACACGCATTAAATAAAAAAATGTATGATTTCACACAGAGGGAGGGGATAGTTGATTTTTTCATTTGGTCAAGAAGTTCCATTTTTATAGCTTGCATTCTGAAATTACAAAATATAATTTCAATTTTTTTTCTTTACCTCTTTCCTATATCTCTTTGAGAGTTGGCCCAAAAGATCTGTATGTGGTATTTGAAGCAAAAATTAAGTACCATTTTACAAAAATTGTGTGGACGGAGGAGTATGAAATTTGGCACAAGTATTGTTTATTGTTTATAAAGAGGAGGGTGTGTGAATGCTAATATGTTTTACATATGAAAAAAATGTTTATTGTGAAATGAAGTTGTACAGAGAATTGAAATTTTAGATATAGCTTTAAATAAGCATAAAGATTTGTGGTCAAACTCAGCCACAAGGCAATGTCTAGTAATAAAAAAAAGCGTACCGTACTTGTAGAGAATCATATTCGACTACAGCCTTTTGACATTTTTTACATAGAAGACTGCTGTGTATTTCATCCTCTTTAATCGTTTTATTAACAATTTCACCTATTACTATAGGCACCTTTTTTCCAGAATTGAGAGATAACTGAAAATATCAATTTCAATATTATGAAAATTTAGAAATAATAAACTATAACACCAGACATGTTGTAAATACTTAAAGAAATATAATTTACTCAAAATATTGTTTAGCATGCATGCACATTTAATTATTAAACCGTCCCATCTAGCTGTACTCACAATGGAATTATATATATCTGGCATCATATTGATTTTATTTTTTTCGCTATGATAGCATTATAGTATGATTGATATTGCATTAATATAAACTTTTTATTAATGTAGACTTACGTTATCTCCGAATATATTCACAGCATTCCTTAAAAATAGACCAGCCCGAGTGTTGCAGATAAAACAGCACTGAGACATCCTTAGAAAGATTTTAATATTAACATTAATTCACTACAATGCAGCAAATGGCAAGAAAATATAACACTTTGTCTAATATCAGTATTAGGTATATTGTGGTTACTTACTTTCAATTTAATATTTCGAATTAAGTATTCAAAATTATAAAAGATATTCTTCATATTAATCCATTTTAACATCATACTCAATGAAGTAAAGTAATATTCAATGAAGTGAATATTGGACGTAGGAAAAATAATAATAGGCGCAACTTTACCAAAGGATAATATAAATAAAGGTAACAATATTATAATATAATTGAAGGTCTCTGTGACAAATAAATAAATTGAGGCCGTTATAATAATATTCATCATTTATGAACAATACAACTTTTAATATAATTTTTTAAAATAATCCGCCTGATTAATCTCAATAGATATTTTTATAAATATTTAAGATAATCGGAAACAATAGACGTAAGATTAAATCTACGAGAGATTAAACAAAAATTACATAACCCATAGTTGATTTCAATAAAAATTAAGAACAACCCGTGTTATCACTTGCAATAATTTGTTTACGTTCTTATCAGTTGACTCGAATTTTAAATCTATTGCCACCATTATCAACGTAATGCAGTATAAAACTATAAAATATTTGTATGATTTTAACAAAGAGCCAGCCACGTTACTAATCATTAAAATCTAAAGTGCAAAATAAAAGTAAACTCTCATTTATAACAACATCGTCTATAATACCTGAGAGAATTTTCAACTTTTCATGAGATTTCATTAGTTTTTGAAGGTTTTCCAAAAATGTTTTATAAATAAGTTGTCAGCAATGATTTCTTACGCAAGTAGCCACCATTACGTTTTGAATAGTTTTTAATATCGACGCTAGAGGCGCCTTCAACTTCCGGTGCTCTATGGTATCTTCTTAAAACTCTTTCACTTTAATCAATATAAAAATGTTAGTGAGCCTGATCTTGTTCTTAAACTTGATTTAAAAAATGAACCTTATGGCATACATAAGCACGGTTGCTTATGTATACGCTAAGTCTTTCATTTTTTATCAACAGTTTTACATATAATCTGTAATATTTATGGTCTTCCTGTCATCAAGCCAGCGCCACACTATATCTTCATTTAAATGAACACATAGTTAATCGCGTACTGTAGCCGGGGGCTTGTGTAGGTGCGCAAAGTTTTGTAGAAATATTTGCAAAAAGTTGGGACTTGTTATATTTGAACACTTGTTTGATCACTGAATGTAGCGGAAGACTCAGAGCTTCATGTCTCCGTCTCAATTAGGGATGCTCATTTAAAATAGACATCGATGTTTTACGAAACATCGAAGTTTTAAATGTATCGATAAAAAATCATTTAAATTATGAATAAATTCCTATATTAGTCTATTCCACTTAGTTATTGGCACACAAAGAAAAATAATACTTTATTTTATCGTAATCAGAAGGAATTTTAGGCTTGTTAAAAAATATCTACAATTTTGGTGAGATATGTCTATTCTTTTAATATTTCATTCGAATACCCAATTGAGTTGCAACTGCTCTATCTATAGAAGGCTAAAAATAATTAATTAAAACCAAAACATTTTATTTCCTTAAAGTTTTTATTCAACAATGTACAAAGATAACCTTTTATTTTAAAAGTGCTTTCTAAACCGATTTGGATGTAAATTCTTTTAGATAGATCTTGATATTGATTCAATAGTAATTGTTCTAAGCATGAAGCCAACCCTGAAAAAAAAAACAAGTTGTTACAATATACATTTTATTTTATATTCCAAGTTCGATGAAGTATTAATTGAAACTATCGAGAATACAATAGGGAGTAACAACTCTAGCGAAATGTTGAAAAAGTGTTCAACATTATAGCTCACGTAGTAGTTCAAAAACCATTCAGAATGGTGCTGGTGTAGACAAATGGTTTTGTATGAGTGTAGTAATAATAGATGACTTGACCAATAACCTTCCAGAACGGTGTGGTATGGTATGGATGTGGTAATGAATAGTCCAATAAGAACCTTTAAACTTTACCATGATGCTGATGTGGCGCCTCCTTAATTACGGATTTCGACGGACATTTTTAATATACAGAGATGTTACTCCTTAATGTAGTCTCCATGATTGAAACTGAGATAAAAGTGCCATAGAATATATTTTTTTTTAAGTTTCAGTTTTGGAGAATTTCGCCTAAAAAATATTTTATACAATGAAAAAAAAAACTGTAAAATAGAATAAAAGCTATAATCTATTATTGAAATGAAATGTCACTTAATATATTAAGTCTGATTTTTCTGCATATCAATTTTAAAAATAAAAGATGTCCGTCTTACAACTTAAATGAAATCTTGAAATATACACATTTACGGCCATTATTAGAGTTCTGTCTATTGTGACGCTGTCAATAGGAATAAAATAGGGGATTGAGATCAACGGAGTTTTAATTTAACTAGTACAAAAATTTCTGTCATTTACTTTAAATATAACATATGATGGTTGTATGCATACTGCTGTGACTTCAGTCTATCTGCGGCGGACAGACTTCCCCGAAGCAAGTGTCTCCATAATCCGCACACGGCCTGTCGGACACCTTTAGAGGCTCTGCCTTGGCACAGAACTGGATCACGCTTAGGAAAGGATATTGTTATTATAATAATGTATACACAGCCTCAAAGGATATGCTAGATGATAATACCAAAATTGAATTGATATATTAATTAATTTATAGAGTTAAATATAATATTAAAAATGAAATTTTGTTTTTACAGCTAAGGGATGAAATTATGTCACATGGGGAACTGGTATTACGAAAATTTTACATTTTGTGTCGTAATGTTTTTAACATTAAAAAAATTAAAACTTCTGTTTTCTTTTCATTAATTTAACACACATAAAATTGAAAAATATGTGATGCCACGCTAAAGGGGAGGGGATTTAGGAAATATGACAATCTGTGATAAGGACAGAGGGCAGAAAAAAATCGTAAAATTCCTATGACGTAGTAAATTGAATGATCCCTAATAAGAAAATGAATTGAATTTCTTTTTATTAAATTTTTTAATAAAAGAGTGGTCAACATGTTGCTTGCTGACTCTTATCGGTTCCGAATCAGCGGTACCAATTAAAATAATTGAAAATTTTAAAGAGCTTTTATTTAAATAAAGCATTATTACAAAATTCTTTTTTTATTAGTACAACATATACGAGTATCAATGTTTGGGTCTGCACTGTACTCTAAGGTATGAGCTTACCTATTTTTGGGGACAGGGTTCTTTCTATTAAAAAAGACGTGAATACCTGAAGACAGGAGTGGAAACCGGAACACATAGAGGCTGCATTTTACTGAGGTGTCGGTAACGGTGACTGTGTCGAGTCGAGTTCGATGGATCTTTCTCGTCTCCAAAAATGCCCAAATTCACTTAAAAAACGAATTAGCCAGTTACCCATAGTCCCCGGTCTGCATCCACTTCTCGTCGATTTTATTGAGCTGTTCCCACTTGCCCTTGGGCAGGCCGCAGATGAGGTCCGCCTTCACCGTGCGCAGAGCGATCACCGGCGCCGGTATGAAACCTGCACCAAACATTTACTAGTCCATTACCCGCGACTTTGCCCGCGTGCAATCTGGTTAAAATAAAGTATACTATATTATCTATATATAGACACGTGAAGCAATAACTTTCGGTACCAAAATTGCGCGAACAGAGGAGTATGAAATTTAGCTCAATCATAGTTTATATAGAGGATGGTGTGGGAATGCTAATATTTTTATAAAATATGCATTATAAATAAATTAAGTTGTTAAAATAAAGACACACGCACACCTATTCCAAACGAATTATACACACATGTATACATATTATTATAGGTTGGTGTCAAAGCAACCACAGTGTCATAGCAACCACAGTGTCAAAGCAACCACGGTAGCAAAGTAATCATGGCAACTATGACAAAGTAATAATATATACATCTCATTAGAAAAATCGTAACCCTACCGTTTTTTTTGACATATATTGCTTAATAATCATTATTCTGATACTTTTTACAGAACATAAACTTGCAAAGTGTTACGATTTTTCTGATGAGAAGTATATTTTGTTAATTATTACATAATATGATTAAATCGTCATACATCAAAGAATAAAAATTTAGTACATAGCTTTAAATAAGCATAGGGTACGCAAATCAAAAGTGGCCAAATTTCGATCACCTATTTACTAGCTATGTAATTTCCTCCTTCCAAAATCAACTACCCTTCGAAGAACTACGATTTATATTATATATACATATGTAGTCTGTGTCATTTCAAATGAACTAATTTCGGACAATCAATTGCAAGTAAAAATAAAAAAAGAGACGCCCGAACAGGGACTTGAACCCTGGACCCTTGGATTAAAAGTCCAATGCTCTACCGACTGAGCTATCCGGGCTTCACGCAAAAACGCCAATAATACCAATAAGTTTTGCCAGCTTCAGTGTTTCCAAACTGATACGACTTAGGGACCTTTAGGAAAAGAGCATACTCGTTCCTCAAAGGCCAGCAACGCATCTGCGAGCTTTCCTATATCCTCCGGCCATACCAATATTATAAAAGGGAAGATTTGTTTGCATTGGCAATGGAACTACTGGACCGATTGGAAAGTCTTTCACCATTAGAAGCCTACATTGCCCTGATGAATATAGGCGGTAGAATATGTTCAAAAAAGTTAGGGATCCGCATGGAAGCTTCGATAATATTCGTGCGAAGCGTGTGGGGAGGGGGGGAGGAATGATGGCTAGTCACCTTGGAGCGCGGGCTCGAAGCCCAGCGTGGGGATGCAGCAGCGGTCGGCGAGCAGCTTGCGGTAGTTGAGGTCGCCCTTGAACAGCAACGCAGCAGCGAACTGCAGCTTGCGGTACAGCAGCGGGTCGTAGCGCTTCATGTCCTTGTAGGCGTGCGGCGACGTCCAGAACCAGTCTGCCTACGAGTACGCGAAAAAAGGAAGATTTTTGAAGTAAAACTTCTTTACGCACCCTAGTCTTAGGGAGCAAGCTGGCGAATGCTCGCCGAAAGCGTTACGAAAAGTGTGATCGGGCGAGGCAAATGAGTTTAGTTGACTAAGTTTTGTTTGAGTGAGTTTGAGTTAAGGGTTTATTTTATCGACTTACCGACATATCGATTTATTAACTTTAACGACTTTATATTGGCACCTCACTCTTTTATTGTACTATTTCTCATTAAACAAGCTAGGTGTAAGTTATGAAACGTCAACGATCAAGTCATATGCTGTTCATCAAATGGCTGCAAATCATTCAGGACTGCGCCGTTTAATAAAAAGACTAGGCTTTTAATTGAACAGCTAGTTAAGCTATTTGCCTGCGAAACATATACATATATATTATAGACGGAGATAAAGAAGTATTACTTCTGTCGCGTGGTCTAAAGCACACACTTTTTTTTGAAGTGAACCTTCTTTAGAGTCATTTCCGTCTTGATAGAGGATCCGCTTTTCCTATTTTTTTAGTAGTGTCGTGATTTGAAAATTTCATCAAAAGAGAAAGCGAAACCAATATTCAAGATCCAAGAGAAGGGAAATTGGATTACATGAATATAGTACACCCTTGTCTTATTTTTTCGGGTTTCCGTCCATTATATTTAGGCTAAGAGCTTACCATGACGACGAAGGTGCCGTCTTCCGCGTAGCGCGCCCACGCCTCGCCTAGCTGCTTGAGGTTTTCGGAGGTGATGACCCTGGGCTCGCCGGGCTCCGGTGGCGCTTCGCCCTCGGCAGGCTCTGGATTACCGAAGGTTTAATGATTCACCTTCCAGGAAAGAGCATACTTATATCTCAAAGGCCGGCGACGCATCGGCGAGCCTGCAATGGTCCAGATGTCCACGGGCGTCGATGCTCTCTTAAGTAAACTGCCTGCGCGTTTGCCTCTTATTATATAAAAAATACAATGGACCCGCAATAGTCCGGCACGCCTAGGTGATTTTATATAAAAATTTCGGCAAATCTACTACTAATATATAACGCACGAGTGGACAGGTTATAACTTATACCCTATTCATTCAATTCGTTTTGAGTCAAAAGGTAAACAAAGAATATGCCGAAAATATGTTGCCAAATTTTATAAAGGCCACATTCTATATTATACCTGTTGCTAGAACATTGTCATTTTCCTTTAAAAAAAAAATAAAGAATATTAGGAATACTTTTTAGATATGTTTGACATTCCCTTTTTTCCCCCCTACTAAGCTTAAGTTAAAAGCTTATATTAGGAGTGGGTGCGACAATACCCCAACGGCGGTGGGGTTCGAACCGGGTACCTTGCGGATTTCAGTCCATACCTTATACCGTTGAGCTATTGAGGTTCTAAATTTATTTAAAACACAAGCTCATTTTAATCAATCGTTTCAATTTCCAATGATTTATTTATTATACAGAGAACAAACTTTTAATTTAATTAAACATACGCTAATAGAATAGTTTATTTATATCTCTGTATTATTATTATACTATTTACCCTTGTGATATAATCGATACGGTTAGTTAAATAATACGATCTGTTCTTAAAATTTAGTTCTAGATATTCATTGGGTTATTAAAAATTATGACAAAAAGGTTGGGAAACACTGGTGAGTTTGTTTATTTTTGTCTCCAGACGAAACGAATAGAGATCCACATACGAATATTATTAGTGTAAAAGTAACGCTGGCTGTTAGGTTTTCACACTTTTAAGCAACTTAACTAACTTTAAAATATAATATTAACTTATAGAGATACATTGGACCAAGGGGAAGGACAGAGGCTACTTTTTTTTAAATAAATTGGGTTTGCGATACAAAATGAAGACTCGAAATATTATAAAAATCACTCAATTCACGGGGTAAAGTCGTTAGCAGCTAGTGTTGAGTGCCACACGGAAGCGTACCACGCCTAACACGTACCCGGGACGGGCTCCGGCTGCACGGTGCGGTTGTAGGAGGCGCGGGAGCACTCGCTTATTACGTTTCTGCGATAAATTCATACGAAACATACGGTTACAAATTGGGCTGTAAAAAATATGTTTTTAATTTTATATATGTATATAATTCGACTGTACGTGTGCATGTCAATGAACTCCTCCTAAACGGCTGCAACGATTACAATGATTTTTTTTTTGTATGCGCTATGGTGGCGCCCTGGATTTAGACTCACAATTCAGCCCGACAGATGGCGCTGCAGTCAAAACAATGTCTGACGGGTTCGCTACTTATACGCATATATTATCAACGGTCAAACCAGATTTTGAAGTTAAACCCAAAGTTCTGTATTTATACAGGGTGGGCCAGAAAGAATTGCGAATTTGAAAAAAATATAATAAAAAAACTAAATACAGTTCACATACAATTATTTAAGCGGGAAAACTGACTAGAACTGTAATTAATCTAATTTATACTGTTTTACTGGTGTAAGTACTGTCAATATATTTACTAGCTGTTAGCCGCGACTTCATATGCGTAAAATTAGGTGAAATAGATTCAACGGTAGCCTGATGATATGTAAGCCTTCCTCGAAAAGTGGGATATCTAACACTGAAAGAATATTTCAAACTGGACCCGTAGTTCCTGAAATTGGCATCTTCAAGCAAACAAACAAACTTCAGCTTTAAATATTAGTATAGATTTTATATTCGGTTAGTGTACTTGTGATATGCACAAATACAATGTTATGATCTTTATTAGAATTATAACTCACCGCTTTGTGAATACAAGTATGATATCAGCTCTAAGCATTATGTGCTTAGATAGTTGTATCCCGGTCGGCGGTTGCAACAGTACTGACCCGTTTATTTTTTTTTCTGATCGTGTAATGCTATTTTAGACACGGCGAAAATTGCATGTACACTTTTTTAGCCTTTTGTAGCTGATTTTAAAACTGTTTCGAAGCAATGTATGTTTACACAGATTTTTAAAGTAAAGAATATATAAATAGTTAGGTATCAGATGCTGCTGTGATAGGCTATCTAATTTTAATAGATTTCTTAATGTAGTATTTCAGGTGAGGTAATCTATTAATTGTTATTTTTTTTTCAGCGCGTTCAAACAAATAAACAAATTCTTCAGCTTTATTTATTAGTATCAATATTGATTTTATTCTTATTTATCAATAGTCAGTCTATTGAACAATATCTAAAAGACGGACAACTTACTTGAATTGATGCCAGAATTCAACATTTCAATCCAATGCAATGAAGTGTTCCTTCGGAATGTATATTTCAAATTTCCAACATTATTTTGATATAAATCTTCCTCTGCGGAGACTCGGGGAAATAGTTCAGATTAACAGCTCACTCCGACTCAGCACAACTATTAACATTATCTAAGTTTTCAAACGGATTGCTAACTTTTTTGAAAATATTCTAAAGAATTCATCGCGGATAACGTATGATTTTGATGGTAAAATAATTTTTCAAATCGGTCCAGTAGTTTTAGAGGCGTTTGAAGTAAGCAAAAAATCTAATCTTTCCTCTTTATAATATTGGTATAGACGATCGTATGTGGTTTTTGACATTAATAATTTTTATTGGTTTTATTACATTGTAATTTGACATTTTTATAATATAACATTAGCATCTCTATAATTGCAAGATTATTATTGTAATTTCATACTAATTCTTGTACTTTTGCATGCCGTTAAAATGGCGGATTGTAGATAAGTCAAAACTCTTTTCTACGAATGTCATTATAATCAGGAAAACTTCAGCTTTCAAAAACAGGAAACGAGCAGCGCTTTCGCATAAATATGGGGAAGCAATCAGCTAAGCTGAGCTCGAATGCATCCGCAAAAGCGCACCTAATGGCCTATTATTTATATCGATTGGTACAAGTCATAGACTTTTTGTTTCAAAATTTGACGTTACATTGCTTACAATGCACTCTTCAAAAGTAGAAGTATAACGCAAACTAATATTTTATAGACTGTCAACGCATTCGTGAGCCTTGCGTTAGTGCAGTTGTTTCCTTAACTGCGCTTTTTGATGAGGTTTTAAACTTATATAGCTAGTTGTGTCCGCGGCTTCGTACACTTTGTCTCTTACTTTTTTCCATGAATGGTATACTTTTTATAAACAATGTGTCTACAATTCGACATAATCTCCGTTTTAGTAACCCAGAAAAACATCACGATGGTTGGTTAAGTAATCTCGTTATTGATATTCACAAAATAGAATAAGTACGAAAGAGCAAACTAATTTTGTTCAAAGAATTCAATCGTTGTTCGTTAGTCTCGCTAAAACTTGAAAACCGTTGGACCGTCGTAAATTCTGTTTTTTGTATATCATTCTCCTTATTTCACGGAATTTAAAAAAAAAAAATAATGGAAAAGTCGAACAATTATTACAAATATGCAGGCTTGGTCGCTACTTTAGAATACTACAAATAAACTTTTGACTGACGTGCCATTTAAATTTATTAATTTCAACATTCGGCCAGTGTCACGTTTTAAGGAAAACACAGAGGAGATTGATTAATTAACTTAAAAGAGGCGAGTCTAAATGCGGAGAAAACAATGCCTGGCGGGACCGCTGGTGGTACCACTAGCGGCCGTATTCATGATAAAAGAAAAGAATAAAATAATTTTAGATACTTATTAGGGCAAGCGAATATGCATACAAAAGCGAGTTATACATTAACAGTCAATTTCCTATAGAGATGACACAAAAATCTCCTTCCATGTGTATCTGCGGTTGCCAAGTGAGTAGCCAGTAGTGATTGCTACTGGTTTCAAGTATTCAAACAAGTCATATTTCACGATTGTGTTATATGACTTGTTTGAATACGTAACCGGCGATATCGCCATGGCGTTTCGGTGAGGCAGGGTTCTTAATGAAGTTAAATTGTCAAATATAAAGATTCGTGGTCGAATTTCGACTAGTCGGCAATCTCTTGTACGTGTAATTTCCTAAAATTTACGTACACTGTCATATTTGATGACGATGCGAGTGTTAAATAATACAGACTGCTAATATATGCAGCACGTAGCACTTAGTCCGTGAGAGTGCTTGTCAGCTAAGAACACCTGCTACTGACTAAGAAGTTCTTGTTATAACTCCCTAATGCCGGAGCCAGACATAGCTCAAGTGTTTGTACATTTTTGTCCCTGAAGACTACAAAGTACTACAAAACTTTGCGCATCGTGACACTGGCCGAATGTTTTATGAAAGGATAATTTTACATACCACGTCTGTCAAAAATTCTAGTACGAACGTCATTAATATGATATATTCTAAAATAGTGATCAAATCTCCATGTTAAATAATCTATTTACTATTTATTTCTTTCTTATCCTATAAACCTTCCGAAAATAAGGGGAATAAAACACAAATAACAGAATTTAAATCCATCCAGAGGTTTTCAAGTTTGGAGGGAATCAACAAGCAACGATTGATACATACATTTCTACTAGCAGTCTGTAAGCGTTTAATGAGATATTAGAAACCAATACGAAAGGGGAAAGAAAACATTAACTCATTTTTCAAAGAGCAGCAACGCAATTGTACGCCTTATGGTAGTGCAGAAGTCCATAAGTGTTTGCCCCTTTTTACGTAAAAAAGATTTTTTTTTAATTAGCCTATAATGTCCCTTTACTGGGCAAAGGCATATTAGGCCGGTTATCGAATAAGAGATCATTAAGAGAAACTTAGAGTAGATACTCAAAATGAACACATTCTTTCAACAAAACGTCACAATTAATATTATGCAAATTGCATCAGAAGTAAGTTGTATTTAATACCGGCGCTTTAGACGTAACCAAGTATTCGGTATTCGGCAATATTATATTCGTACTTTGTTTTCGGACATTTCATATTTTTAAATAACTCTTGGATGTTCACACGTCCATACAGTTTTTGACAATCGAGAGTACTCGAATGCAATGTCCGATTTTTATCAATCTACAGAAACTTGACAAGTGTCGATAGATATGTATCACCTAGCAGAAACTGATCCACCGTTGGATTGCAGCAGACTGTTGATGATGATGGTAATGATGACGAATATAATGACGGTGATGATGATGATTATGGTGATGAATGTCATTGAAAACATAAACTTCAGTTTAATACAAAATTATTTTTAATTTATATTTTTCTTATAGGTATCGTATATATCCCGATGATGCTTCGTCGCCCAAAAACACCACGAATTTCAACCGGACACATTACGGATTTCAAACGGTTTCCAACCTTCAAGATTTTACGACACATTTATACTATTTATACTGAGATTGAATAATCTTGATTTTATGCCCTATTAGTAATTGGATTGAACAATCTTGATGCGTTCTAGTCGTTTGCATACGATACCCGAGTTAAACGATTGAGTAAATCTAATTGGCAAAATGACATAAGTAGAGATCTCGTTTGTCTGTATATGGCAAAATGAGGATCCAGTTACTGCGTGTATGCGACCTATTGGATTGCTACAAAGTATCGCAATTCTTGTGTAATGTGTACCTACCTTTTTTTTGCAATTATGCCTTTTCTATAAAACAAGGGGCAAACGGGCAGGCGGTTTATCTAAGTGACTATTTACTATATCATAATTCTCGTTCCCTTTCCCGTTCCCCGTTTCCCGTTGCCGTTTCTCGTTTCCCGTTTCCCGTTCCCGTTCCCGTTTTCGTTACCGTTTCTCAATATTTTCGAAAATGATCCGTACCAAACAGACAGACATTTTAAAGTATGAAAACCTTGTCCTAACAATAACGAATACAAAAAAAATTTTTATCAATTCTGGTGCAATCGTTCGGAAGTTATGCGGGTTCAAATATTTTAGGAACTCATTTTTACTAATATAGATAACTTAGACCGGAACATTCGATTTCATCGATAATCAGTTTTTTTTTCACATCTTCTTTGACGATATTTGCAGCACGCATTCTATCAATATTATGTCAAACGCCATATAGTTATATTAAAATAGTTTAAATTGTCAAAAGCGCTACGAAGGTTACATTAGAAATAATTTAATATGGAGGTAAAGGTATGGTGGTAGCCCCCATTTAGTAGGTATGGTTGTGCCAAATTGTTGGACGGCACTTTCTTATGACGCTTTGATTAACCGGTGTAAATAAAAGTGCTTTATAAATACAGTCTGTGAGAAGAATATCGACAAGCTGTTATTATAGATCCCCATCAATAACACTCTGTGAAGACACCAACGTGTCCGTTACAATTATCTATTTATGGAAATGGGTTCTAGAGCTTAATACGAACTTAGAATTCGTAGACTTTCAAAGGTTTATCTTTTCTATTTAAGTGTATATTCCGATATACACTGCGAATGTTGTAAGCTGAGACGTCAATTTAGTATACTGTAAAGGTGTACCTTTATCGTTTACTGATTGCAGTTTAAAACGGAACGCGGTCCAGTATACTGTCGCCCCCATTCAACTTTTCCATTTTCACCTTTTCAATTTTACAAAACCACGATTTGTCTTCACCCGTGATTTTTTAATAATATAATATTATTAAATTTGTCAACAAGAACCGCTCTGTTTTTGATTGATCACGTGATTAAAGTACTGAGAACACTGTAGCCCCAAAGCACTAGTACTAATTAATACAAAAATAGCGACTATTTATGAATTCATATATTTTCCAGTGAACTGCGGAACGAATTTATCATCAGCGCGAGCACTGAGCAGTGGTCGCAGTGCGTATCGGAACATACCCAAAGTCTCCGCTATTGTAGTTCTCTCTCTCTCTGTTTCTCTCTTGAACTATTATGAAAGGCTTAAAAATAGACCAATGGGGTTATGGCATTAATCTATGTCTTATGCCGGAGCCAGACACAGCTCAAAGTATTTGCACATTTATGTCCTTGAAGACTACAAAGTTCTACAAAACTTTGCTCAGCTACACAAAGTCCCTGGCCACACTACATGATCATTCAAATGAAGCTATGTTTGGCTCCGGCATTAAAGTACTGAAGTATCACGTAGACTACGCAGTATGTTATATTACAATGATTAATGTAACAAACAAATGAACATACCAGCGATTATGCGTCCAGGAACTAAGTGGCACAAAAATAGGAAAAGATAGTAGTCATAAGGAATAAGAATTGATTGAACATGCATATAAAAATGAATTCAATGAAACACTTATTATATACAATTTAATACTACCCAGGTCATTATGGATCGGAAATGAAAATGGCGACGGTATACATTTATTACTGTAACGCCGGAGCCAGACATAGCTCAAAGTGTTTGTACATTTTTGTCCTTGAAGACCACAAAGTTCTACAAAACTTTGTACTGCTACACAAAGTTCCCGGCCACACTAGATGATCATTCAAATGAAGCTATGTTTGGCTCCGGCATAATATACGGTAGAAGCATAAGTTTGTATTTACAATTAATGTAATAAATGTGTTGATAGGTAAGGTAACCTATAAAACTATGAATGCTACAATTTTGAAATTAAATATTGTATTTACGAGAGCAAAGTGAGTTTTTAATGCACGAGTGTTATGTTGGTATTGCTTCAGTAAGGGGCGTAATCTAATTTTGTTTCAACTACATCGCTGCAGATGATGAGATTACTCCGTATTTGAAATAAAGATGTTTTAGAGCCTATTTACAAATTTGTAAACTTAATGAGTTAAAAATTACGTGAAATATTCTATGTGAATGGATCATAGTTGAAGTAGGTATAAAAAGTTTTGTATTACTTTCTAAGCTATCTATATTTCTATATTGTATATAAAAACTAAAGTTCACCTAACACGAAATCCCGAAAACCACGGGACTTACAACGATGAAATTTGATAAGGAGGTAGTATCAAGTCAGCAGACTTCCGCTAAGAAAGGATTTTTTGATAGGGTCAGACTAAGGAGAGCAAAGGGATCTTCCAATTTTGCGTGGATTAAGTCGTGGAAACACCTAGTAGTATATAAAGGCATTGAGATCAATTAATTAATTGGTTGTATTTGAAATATATGATAGAGAAATATTGAATGTATCAAGTAATTAGACAGTTATTTACAGAAAGACATGTAAATTGCTAAAGAAGATACTTTATCTTCGCTTACCAGTAGTAATTCCCATAGCTTGCTTATCGACTGCTGGATTGGAGTTGGACTTCATCACTGGATGCACAGGGATGCTCTGTCCAGTGTGGGGAGTGCTGAGACTTTTGCTGTGGTTTGGAGTGAGGGTTGAGCGGTGATTCCCCAGGCTTGAAGTCAGGCTGCTATGCAATCGGAGACTGGCTGATTCTTGGCTCCTTTCAGATTGAGCATCTTGATTTTC
Organism: Charaxes varanes; assembly: GCA_024363005.1. NCBI lineage: Eukaryota > Metazoa > Arthropoda > Insecta > Lepidoptera > Nymphalidae > Charaxes > Charaxes varanes. Next base: position 453,351 of record JANCMC010024009.1, on the reverse strand, counting down.
TGACGTCGAAGATCCGTCATCTTCATCATCACTCGATGATGAGCTGGAGATTTATTTCATAAAATGTATAATGAAGCTGAGAAGGTCGTTATCAAATCCACTTAAAGGTGACATCCAAAGTTAAGCAGTTTTTACTGCTACCAGGTGATAAATTATGATTTCATTAGAGGTAGCGTCATGCTTGTAGCCGAATTGGGATTGCACGTCCGGGTACCTGTTCTTACATATGATCGGCGTGAAATGGCGGGAATGCTGTCACGTTTCGTTCGGTTTGTGAGATTTCCCGGTGGCCTAAAAGCGTCATTGAAGGCCGGCAACGAATCTGCTTGCCTCCTGGTCGTGCAGACGTCCATGAGCGTCAGTAGACACTTTGCTGCCTGCTGCTAGCTCGTTTTCTCCTTGTAACATAAAAAATGACCCATTCCTAGACTAGTTTTTTAATATCCCACCTTCTACGTGTTTCGGTAAGCACGTAAAACAGTGGCTCCCGATTAATGTCACGGAGAGATATTAGTCGTGAGATTGTGGGGTTCCGGGGATGACGTCAAACGATGTGGGTCTTTTTAACTCGCCCCACAATCATATCCCCTGCAATTTAAGCGGGACCTGGTAATAGACCGGGATAACGCTAGAAAAAAGTAAACATATAATGAAGGTCGTTTGTTGGATATTTATGCATTTGATATACTTTTGAGATTAAGTTCATGAGTTATTCAGAAAAATATTTTCTATTTACTAGTAAGTAAGTATTTACACGCTAAAGCATACCTGTCGAGTCTTATATTCTTGCAGCTTTCATCGGGATCCGAAATGCTGATTCCAGGTTTTGATGAAGCAGTACTGTTCAGTGAACTTGTGCTTCTGAAAAACGAACAATACATCAAATTATGAGATTAATAAATTTAATTTTATAAGGTACAAAATGGTTAGCAAGTAAAATTAAATACAATGCAATGAAGTTAATGTTAATAAATCTAGAAAGTAAATTAACCATGTTGTGTGTGTCGTATCGATTTTGCGGGTATACACAAATAAAATTTCAGTGTGATTTTGTAAAATATGATAATGTCGATTTTTTTACTAATTGAATGGATAAATATTAAACGTCAATATTAACTTTTATAGGCGAAACGAAGATAAACATAAATTATAAAAGGAAACGAAGCTTTCATCGTTTTTCACAGCAAATAACTGGATATATTTGTAATTGTAGCATTTCTAAAGTTTTGTTTTACATTTGACTACACGCGTTTTTATAAAAAGTATTATATTTGTTTAGGCATGAGCTCCCACGTTAGTTTATGTCATAACCCGCAGGTGTTTCGCGATTCTCAAGAAATGTGCGAGACTCCAAAATGAAGGATAGAATTCCCAGACTTATTTGTGCAACCAAGTGCCAGGTACTTTGCGCTTCTTAAAAGCTACAAGATGTTTTGCTTAAATTCACAAATATGCACGTGTTTATCTCGTGGGATCTGTTCGTGTCTCCACATGGTGGGGGATAAGTTGCATTAGTATAAATGTACTTCTTTTATTGTTTAGGGGGAGGCCTGCGGGAGCGTCCCGCCGCTCGCGCTCGTTTCGCACGAATCCGAGCAGCTGCTCAACGACGCCGGCGAGGGAACTCTTGGTCAGCATTTTTCAACTATTCATTATCTATCGATACATATATGTATTTTAACGGACACGTTGGTATCTTTTTCGAGTTATATTGATGACGATCAATAAAACACCAACTTGACTTAAACTTCCCGCTGACTGTATATTAACAAGCACAATATTTATACCACAACGTCATGGGAACGTGCCGAACAATAATTTGGCACGACCTTAAGTACTAAACAAAGGCTGACCCTAGTACACATCCTACACAAGTAACATTTCGTGTCCCCGCGAGCGAGATAGCACTATCGCCGTCTCTTTCTTACGAGACGGCGTCTATCTCGCTCGCTATGGTACGTACTAGTGCCAGCCACGCTCAGTCCGTTCGACGACGTCCACGGTCGAAGGTGTAAAATCTCATGTAGTTCATTCATTTTACTCAGGACCACATTCACTATCTGCAAGGAGTCTCGAATAGATTAATCACAACTTAAAATCTCGAGTATCTGTAGCTACTGAATTCTTACTTATAATAATAACTAAGAATGAGGTATTCGCTTCGTTCCTTACTTATAATTACTTTATGCTTAGTAACATGAATTCAATGATCAACTTCACTTATAATGAATTACTGAATGCAAAATGTTATTCTTTTATAAAAGTACAGAAAAATGCTATAGTATTTATTAACATACTAGATGTTTTCCGCGTCTTCGTCCGTGTAAAATTAAGCTTACGCGAGACCTCCGTAACCTGGCCCTAGCGAATACTCCGTTATTAGAGGATATCTATTAACTGTAAAGTCCCTCCCAGATAAATTTCATTTTACGTACGCCCCACGGTTTTCGAAATTTCGTGATAGTCGACCATGAATTCCCATTTATGTAAGTTTTAAGCGTTTCTTGTATTAAATTGTATGTAAGAGAAGGAAGTGACTTCTGACACACGGTTTATAAAAAACTGTCTCAGAAGTCAGGGCTACTTAATGTTATGGTAATTGTATGGTTTTTGCAATAAATAAATTTTATTTTATTTTTTTTAATAATAGGGTTGGTACAGTGCGTATTAAGATGTAATTATGAATGCCCTTGATAATTAAAATAAATTTCATAGTAACGTATTCTCGTATCCTTTCTTTTTAGGGTTATCCAGGTCTAGAAGTATATAAAAAAAACTTAATTAATATATCATCACCATCACCATCACCATCATCATCGGCCGCACACCTTTACACCCGCAGCATCTTGGCTGAGAACCCAGAGCTGAAAATATTATTAATATATAAACTTGAGCGTATTAATCAAAATATATGGTGAAATAATATTTATTAAGACTGCTTAACCTAGCGATCGAATTAAATTACGACCTCCGCTAAAACAACATTAAAGCAGATGTAATGTGTTCGACATTTTGATGCAAGTCATGCCGCTACGACGTTATTACTATTTTTACTTTATAGTTATAGGAGTTTGAAAATGCGTGTAATGTTTTATTGATTGATGAATTTGTCTTACCAAATTAATTTAGGCGTTTTATAATATCAGAAGTATTTTAAAGGCACTTAATTACACACACACATGTACGCAAACCTAAAAGGCTGCTGCAAGAAATCCAGCTCAAAAACATAGGCTAATCTTTGTTTTCTTACTATTACTTATTCATAATCTATATCTTCATAACCTATATCTATATGTTTTAATTAGAGGTAGTGCCGTGCTTGTAGCCGAAATGGGCCGGCGCGTCCGGGTACCAGTACCTCTTTCTCACATGAGATCGGCGTGAAGTGGTGGCAATGCTGTTTCTACGTGAATAAAGTTTAATAAAGTGGTTATTAAACTTACATAGTATGTATATTGCTTAAGAAATATGTTGTGCAGAGCCTCAATAGCTCAACGGTATAAGGTATGGACTGAAATCCGCGAAGTACCCGATTCAAACCCCACAGCCGTTGGGGTATTGTCGCACCCACTCCTAATACAAGCTTTTAATTTAAGCTTAGTTGCAGGGGTAAGGGGAATATTAGACATACCTAAAAAGTATTCCTAATATTCTTTAAAAAAAATGCTACCAATAGTAAGGGTCCCAATAAAATATTCTTTCGATAATCTGGAAGCTTGCACCGGTGTTTGACTTCACTCCAGAACAACGGGTTCAAACAATATTTCTGAAAGCATATTCAAGTACGTAATAGTTGGGAGTACTGGCAAATATTCTATGTACGTCTCAAGTACAACAGCATCGAAGGTTTTAGCCATAAAAGAATAACTGCATTTATTTTAACATATAAATAGGATTGAGATCTGTTCTCTCATTGGAAGTAATTTTTTCGATGTCAATTTTCTGTTTAATACGTTATCAATATCTACACTTAATAAAATGTTTGTCTCGTTTTTTTGTTTTGTTTGATTGATCTTCCGAGCCCATCCGGTTTTGATGGAATTATCGCCGAAATAAAGGATTATGTTCTGTGCACACAAAGGTCCTTTTATCTCCGCGATATTTATGGTTCCTCTATGGGTAAAATCTGTCAAAAATTACGCATAATTTGAATGCGCCTAAAGTTAAAAAGTCTATATTAGAAAGCTTATGAAGTTTCTATTATAACTTTTTTAACTTCAAGATAATTTTAGAGTTCATTAGGTTTAATATAATTGACTTTAGAGGTAGGATCATAATAAAAGAGGAAGTGTCTCAAAAGCATTGTTGATGCTTTCGTCACGCAGACAGGTACCATTTTACGAAAATGGCTCAAACGGTTCAGTATGAAATTTGGCAAAAAAAGTAGTTCAGATAGAGGAAGGTGTGCGAAAGCTATTTTTTTTATTAAATTATTAAAATAAAACTACACACACACTAATGCCATACGACTTACACTATTTACACACACACACATTTATTGGATGATGTCAAAGCTTAATCGTGGCAAGCGTATGTTATATTAATTGCCAAATTTTATTTTTCTCTAAATAAAAGAATGTATGTCGTTGTACGCAAAAAGGATTGTCGGCGAATTTCGAAAAGTTTTATTTACCCAGGTATACACATATTTGGATAGGATTGGATGGATTCAATGTCTATTCAGATACAATGGAATTATACATGAATTCACAGATGGAAAATTTTTGGCGGAATTATATCAAAATTCTGCCATTTTGTCATGGACTATTGCAAATAATTTTGCTATTAAATAGACAGAAACAAAGGGAAGGCCTATGCCCAACAATGGACGTTAAGGCCTGACAGTAGTAGTGCTTATGTAAGCGCCAATGGCGATTCTGACTTTAAAGATTGGGAAAAGTTGATCCACCGAGAAGCTGCAAGGAACTAATTTGCTACTGTCAAAAATAAACTCTTAAATAAAGATGTTCAATACATCTTCATATTAACTGTTAAGTACACAGCTGGAGCGACTTACCTCCTAGAACTATCATTAATATAATTTTCAATTGTCGATAATACGATTTACGCGCGTTTTTATCATGTCCTTATCCCTTAATCGATAAATTTAATATGGGAAATAAAGATTTTTTGAGCCATTAACTTACATATGTATGTATAAAGTGATTGTAAATAGACAAATGTTACAAAAGTTTAAAAAGATTAATGATTTCCATTCGAATTTATATTAGGTTAACTCAATTACATTAAAATCATATTAGGCCGGTTATCGAATAAGAGATCATTAAGAGAAACTTAGAGTAGATACTCAAAATGAACACATTCTTTCAATAAAACGTCACAATTAATATTATGCAAATTTCATCAGAAGTAAGTTGTATTTAATACCGGCGCTTTAGACGTAACCAAGTATTCGGTATTCGGCAATATTGTATTCGTTCTTTGTTTTCGGACATTTCATATTTTTAAATAACATTTGGATGTTCAGACGTCCGTACGGTTTTTGACAATCAAGATTACTCGAATGCAATGTCCGATTTTTATCAATCTACAGAAACTTGACAAGTGTCGATTGATATGTATCACCTAGCAGAAACTGATCCATCGTTGGATTGCAGCAGACTGTTGATGATGATGGTGTTGATGACGAATATAATGACGGTGATGATGATGATTATGGTGATGAATGTCATTGAAAACATAAACTTCAGTTTAATAGGGTGACCCATTCTAGCACTGGTTTATATTTGATATCCGACCTCCTTCGTCTTTCGGAAGGCAAGTAAAACAGCGGGACCCGATTAATGTCACTTTGTGATATTAGTCGTAAGGTTGTAGAAATCGTGGGGGTTCTGAGGATGATGTCAGATGACAATCGGTTATCTTAACTCGCCCCACAGCCGCATTCTCTACAATCCAAGCGGACCCTGGTATTTTGCCGGGATAACGCTAGGAAGAAGATTATGAATGACTAAGCAGCGGCATCGATTTTGATGAGTTTACTTTCAGATCTTATAGATCACACTGCGATCGAAATTATTTCTTTTTCACTTTTAACTCTTGCAAGGCATAGGCCTGCCTTCGTTTCTGTCATATTTCTTGCCAATTTATTTATTTAATAAGGCCATCAACGATATACACATTATTTAAAGACAGAGTTACATGGTATATATAAAAGAAAAAGGAGGTCGGATATCAAATATAAACCAGTGTTAGAATGGGTCACCCATCTATCACCTGGTCGCAGTAAGAGCTACTTAACTTAGCGATCGGCACAAATGCCGACCACTGATTAGGCCACGACCTCCTGTCAGTTATACAATAATTATGAAAATTTATATAAAAGGTAATATATTATCTATAAAACGCAATCCCGAAGCATTAAATATTCACTTATATATATACATATATAATGTCACACATCTGCTTAACTACTCATAAAAATGCAATAATTTGTTTACGTATTGAAAAAAAATGTATATTCGGTTGCAGCTTTATAAAGCATTTTATTTTTGATCGCTCTTTAAGGCATGTTTTAGTGCTTCTAACTATATAAGTGCAGAACACACTCTTTGTGTTCATTCTTTCAATATAAATAAATACTGAAAACCCCCTATAGCGCGGTGGTTTTATAACGCATGAAATTATTCTATAATATATATAATATACTTCTCCTCAGAAAAATCGAAACACCTTGCAAGTTTTGTAGGAATTATCAAAATAATGTGTATATTTAGAAATATATGACTTTTCTGATGAGAAGTATATTATATTATGCGCATTATGAGTCGTACGAGCGCATTGTACGAGAATAATCCTACAACGCTTTTTCCTATTATGCAAATAATCCTACCGTGTTATAGGGGGGTATACAATATTATATTGTTTGGCAGATGCTTACGACGTTTCCATGTTTGTTACTCAACGTAAATAACGCGATCGTACAACAAAATACTGTATAGGATTTCCTGCAAAGTAATGCCAGATTCTATCAAATAAATAACCCCTTTTCTTATTTGTTTGATAAAATTGCTATTTGTCGCTGTTTTTTGCTTGATATCAGCCTCCATATAAGTAGCCGTGATTTTAATTTCAGCGCTTTTTTTCCTTATATACAAAATGATATAATTAAATTTAATGTATTTTAAATATATGTCAACTTTAATGTATTGGATAACCATTTTGTCATTTACATGCTACCACCACAATGCAGGACTTACTTATTGATACCGAAAAAATGGTAAAACAGTAACACATTTTTTTTTTCAATTTTCAAAAATATCTATACTTATAATAGTTTTTTGAAAGACAATTAGTATAAACATATTTTAAAAACATTGCCTCGTAATAGTCATTAAGTGTAAAGTTATTCAACTTGTGTGTAAGCCGAAATTCAAGTATACAGTTTTAGTATGTACTGCAATATGTGAGTATGACGGTTTCATAATTAGTTTACAATAAAATAACTGTAGAAATCATTACATTTTGAAGTGAAACTTCTTTGCAAGCCTGACACTACAATTATTAGACTGCTTGCGTGTGAGCAAAATTTCGGGCCAGTATAATTTTTCTTCAATACTTGCTTACCTATACTCCAAACTTACATCTAGAATTACAAGAGTTTCCTTAATTCATTTAAGTGATTACTTTTGCTAATTAAGTAGCAGTATAAAATAATTTTAAATTAGAGGTAGCTCCACGCCTTTAGTCCTTTTGGTCTGTAGCTGAATAGGTTTGGTACCAGTAGCTCTCTCGATCTCACATAAGATCGGTGTGAATTGGTGGCAATGCTGTCACGTCTAGTGATGTCGCGTTTCATTCAGTTTGTTACAATTCCCGGTGACCCAAACCCCTTCTTAAAGGCCAGCAACGCACTTGCGAGCTTCTACATAGGCGTCGATAGTATTAGGTGATCCGCTAGCGCGTTTGCCCATTATAATAAGAAAAAAAAGAAAAGGCAATATAAACTACTCCCGATATTATAATTAAAGGTATACACGAGCGTGTTTCTAAAAAAAAAATACACAAACATACAATATTGCCCTGTTCTTTGTTCGACAAGCATAGTAGAGGATGCGTGCGCATCTTTCACGTCCAACATTACTTAAATGAATTGATAATTTTCAATACAAAAAAAAAATCTGTACTCTGGTACTGAAAGTATAATCTGTTATACATAAATAGCTGTGCCCGCGGCTTCGTCTGCGTTATATTAGATTTTAAAAAAAAGATTCAATTTTAGCGTGATTGCGTTCCTCAATAAATTGGCTATCTAACACTGAAGGATTTTTCCAAATCGGACCAGCACTTCCGGAGATTAGCGCGTTCAAGCAAACAACAGACTCTTCAGCTTTATTTATCTGTATAGATGTGCAATTCCCTTGATAAATATCGTTAAATCTTTTTAGTACTTTATCTAAAGTACTAAAAAAATTTAACTAGCAAAAATCAAAAGTTTTGCCTCATTTATCCTTTAATAATTATACTGATTTAAAATACGGGTCATCAAAGAAGTTTCGCTTCTAATACGTTTACACGTACAGTTTTTTTCTAAATTTTTAAAGGAACATAATAGATTAGTGGTCGTCCGTAAATTACATCACACGAATTTTTAACTCCTCCCCCGTCCTTGTCAAAGGTTGTCACATTTCGAAACTCCTCCCCCATGGTGTGTCGTCACATAAGACAACAGCAGTTTCTTCTAATTATTTTATTTAGTATGCTAATAAATGATATAAAAAGTTACATAGACGTCACACAGCTTGTATCACCCCCTGCCCGTTTTAATACCATTTCACATTTTGTTGATAGTCCCCCCCCCCCTTCGTACGGTCATATGCATTCATTGTGACTTTTATTTCGACGTTACAAAAGGACAATTAATTTTTTTTGCCAACCGACTTAAAAAAAGAACGTTCTCGATTCGACTGTATTTTTTTTCTATGTTTGTTACTTCAGAACTTTCAACTTGCTTAATCGATTTTGATGATCCTTTTCTTATTGAACCCTAGTCGTTTTCGTGTTGTCTTGTTTAAAATTAGTTCACTTCTGACAGTTAGAAGTCAGTTTTTTTTTAAAGACTATTTGTATAAATTGATTGAAAATGATTACCGGTAACAACGCCAGCAGCAATTTCCGGGTCCCTCATGGCCCAGGGGCACAGAACTCTAAGGAAACCAAAGTAAGTTTCCTCTTCTGTATGCATGGCGCAACGCCAGAGCCCCAAGTCTCTGACGAGGGGCTCTGTGATTTGAATTCCGCAGCTATTCTCGTAGACACCCGAATTGTAGCTGAAATTAAGACAAAATAAAATTTTAATGATCAATCTGTACTAATATATAAAGCTGAAGAGTTTCTTTGTTTGCTTGAACGTGCTAATCTTAGAAACTACGGGTCGAGTTGAAAAATTCTTTCACTGTTAGATAGCCCATTTATCGATAAAGGCTATAGGCTTACATATCGCGCTAAAATTTTTCGTGATCGAAGTCCCGAGTAACAACTAGTCACATATATTTTGGATAGTGTGTAATGGAAATTCATAACTGTTTTTATAATTAATTTTCACAAGAAGCTATTAAATTCTTTGCGAAGAAAATAAAGACGTTTTGTGACGAATACTAGGTATGTATTTTCGTTACCTGTGGATACCACAATAGTGTAACGGGAATTAAGCAGCTTCTAACGGACTTCAGCGAGTCTTTCTACCGTTGAACTGCCGAACGCTTTATACGCATATTCTTATATATTACAAGAAACAAACGGGCAGGCGGTTCATCTAAGTAATTACCGACGCCCATGGAAATCTGCATCACCAGGTGACTGACAGTTATATAGCTAGTGTATAAAGAGGGGTTTGGGCCACCGGGAACTCTCACAAACCAAACGAAACGCGACAACAACACCATAACCAGGCGTAACAGCATTGCCGCCACTTCACGCCGATCTCATGTGAGAAAGAGGTACTGGTACCCGGACGCGCCGGCCCAATTATCTCGCTCGCTATGTTTATACTGGTGCCAGTCCCGTTTAGTTACATCGACGACGTCGGATACGGAGGTCGCCGCTAAGATGCTCTTCCATCTTATCTGTCCGCAACAATTTTTTTTAGATAACTTTTTATTTATGATGGCAAGAGTAGGATCGTTAGATTAAGCAATTTTAACGCGGCTCCTGGTAAAATACCGAGATAACGCTAGGCCGAAGAGGATTTTTCTATGTATATAGACACACTTAATGAAAAGCGATAACGTAGTTTGAGAAAGAGCTGTTAAAGGTCTAAACGTCTTTACAAATTTCTGATGGAGTGCGCTTACTTCATAGATTTGGGATTGTCCACAAACATATATTTTTTATAATGCAAGGGGCAAACGGGCAGGCGGCCATACATTAAAGACAATTTCACTTAATACATTTACATATAATGAGGACAGAGAGATGGAAAGAGGGGTGATGCTGGCATTTGGTAAGAGTACGATTCTACTCCTGTGGACAAAAGTGGACCCAACAGTCCATCACTATCGCCGCTCTGCAGCAAACCAGATTCAAAACTTGATTTGGTTAATTATTGAAACGGAATTAAAGAAAAGTGTGACATACACGTATAATTATATTTATTTCACATTTTAATAATTCACAGCAATCTTATTTAACACTAATAGATACTTCACTACAATATAGTTGTAACGAACACGTTGGTGTCTTCTCCCAGTGTTATTGATGGGGATCAATAATAACACCAACTTGTCAATATTCTTCTCGTAGACTGGATTACGAAGCACTTTTATTTACACTGATAATCACAAAATCATGGGAACGTGCCGTCCAATAATTTGGCACGACCTTAAGTACTAAATAAAGGCTGACTCTAGTATACACCCTACACGAGTAACATTTCGTGTCTACGCGAGCGAGATAGCAAGCTTTTGCTTGCCTCCTGGTCGTGCAGATGTCCATGGGCGTCAGTAGGCACTTAGATGCCTGCTCGATTGTCTCTTATAACATAAAACAATCTATCAATGTAACAATCTTTAAGTTGTGCTGCTGCGCTTGTATAAGATGAATGCCACGTGACACAACAAATAGGCTAGACGAACTATAAATTTGATATTATTTAAGAAAGATTAAACTAAATAACTTCATCATTAACAATTTCTGTCATATTAACGTATGAAAGTATTTAATAAAACTTTAGAGACCATTAAAGCTTTGTAACGTATTTACAAAAATCCTGTATACATTTCTTTATTTAACACGTCAAGTTACAATTTCTACGAATTGAACGTAAAACTGGATTGTAATTTACCGAGAACTAATTGACGATTTTATCAAAAATAACAGGGTATGTGTGCTTATCATTAGTGGTGTGTTGACATTAAAGGTCAGGGAATGGACTGGATGAGATGTGAGCTTTATGGAAAACTTTTTCTACCCGCTAAGTCTAAAATCATTCGTGGAACATATTTTGGCTTCTGAGGACCACTGGTTGGGAACCGTAGCTCTAAAGACTAATCTCTACTAATGACTAAAGACTAGAGTCTATAGACTCTAAAGTACAGTCGTCAAATTGGACCAGATTGTGCAACAATTTTCGGGAAAAAATTTTTTTGCACGATTGGTTTAGAAATTTTTGCGTACTTTATTCTAGAGTATTCAAAGTGCTCGTCAGATTTTCTTTAATACACTTAAAATAGACCAAATCGTTTTATAACATAATTGTTTAAAATTTCTTGAAAAAACAACTAAATGTGACATTATTCAATTTTGTTACGGTTTATTTATGTGGTTTTTAGAATCCTGTTACGATTAAAGGTCATCACTCACTATCACAGTAGATGAATGGTTATTTTATTCATTTATTGTTTATTTCTAGAAATCACAAAGATAACACTTAAAAAGATGTAAAGTGTAAAGTTTGTGTTAGTGCCTTCTGGTCGTGCAGATGTCCATGGGCGCCGGTAGGCACTTCCGTGCCCGCTGCCTGCTCGTTTACCCGCTTGTAACAAATAAAAAAAAGTGACTTCGAGAAAGTGAGTTATTAATATATGCATTGATTACTGCACTAGTGTATTAATAACTTACACTTAAACAAGTTGTATAGTCTACTTTTCTTTTAACTACATCGCTGTCTAGGTCCATTTTTATTTAACTTGCAACGTATGTTTCTCCGGGTGGAATCTTACAACTCAATTTTGGAGCAGATATCTACAATCGACTAAACTGAAATTTTGCATACATATGTATGTATTTTTTGACGAGTGTATGTACATATATCAGATGGTACATGATTATAATGACATGGAGCTGATCTGAGAGATTTTCAGTGTTTGTACTGCGGTCGTCGTCATCCGTACAGCGCCATCTAGTTTGCTTTGGTGTAACCTTTTCCAATCGACATGATTGCCATCTCGTTATGTAGAGGCAGCTACTATATTTAAATCGAGGATGGCAAATGAGAGAAGCTCGCGGAAAATAGGGGCCGGTGGAATGTCAAACTGCACGATAAAGCATGGTTCGACAGACTTGCCCACAACAGGACCCGATGACAGAATAGTGATAACCACTCATCTAGTTCTCTCGGAGTATCCATCTACACTGATTGTGGCCGTTCTTGTCAATCCAGGATTGGGTTGCACCGAGCGAAGAATGGTTATATTAGTAACAGTCTATAAGTTACGATGACTGCTTGCCATTACATATTGTGCGAACGTCGCACTTGGGGTGGTTGGTCACTGGTTCTAGGTAAATAGATGACCTACGATATAGTGGACTGTATGAGCCTATCCGTCTTCTTTTACCCTTCGCGACAGGTCGTAAGATTTGCGTGGATATGCGCACTTTTTGAAAAAAAAATATCTATTGGACACAAAACATTTTTTTTTATAAGATGATATAATTTTGTTAGAGACACAATTGGTGTCAAAACATTATATAACAATACCAACCTCTTGCTCAGTCGTTGGGTCAAAAGTGGGATACAGAGGTCGGTATTGATTTAGATACATTCAAGTTAAAAAATAACTGTCATCACGTCCTGTTTCAACGGAGTTACGATAGCTCTAATTGTTTGGAATAAATAGCCAGCCTGACATGAATATATAAAAAAGGTTCATTTACACACTCAAAATCACAATTATAAATACATATTTATAGGATACTACTACTGATCAATTCTGCCAATCCACTAAACTCTATTTCTTCGGAAATCGCACTGTGATCTTAAATATAGGTCAATATAACACTCGTGTCGTATTTGGGCACGGTGCGATGTACCACTAAATATGGCTCGTAATCCGATTGCCAATCAACCTGCAGATTATGTGAAAAATAAGTGAAATTGTCCAAATGTTGAATAAATAAGTACATTCAATAAAATAAAAAAAAGAAAAATTGAAAACGTCACCTAAAAGCTATAAATAATAAATATTTTTAAAGTATTACAGTGAGATGCACACATAATTTTGCAGTTTTGTACATCATGAGGTTACTCAAAGTTTTTTTTAAATATATATTTCTACACACTACATTTAAATATTCCTGTAAGTAAGCTATATTTAGTAGTTGCCTAAGGACTAGATGTGATATATGTTTTATAAGTAAATAATAAAATAATTTTTAATTTTTTTTTAATTCCTGGTTTGATTATATTTATATAATGATATTGACACACTCCATTCTTATGCCGGAGTCAGACATAGCTTCATTTAGTTTATAATGGATGCTTGTTTGTTTTTAGAGGAATGAATAGAAATGGGAACTTGGGAACGCGTTTCAATGATACGTTCTCCACTTGTCTTATACGGAACGCATAGAGGAAAGGGAAAGGAAGATGTATACGCTATACTATATTAAAGATTAGAGATGTTTTATACAGGAAACAAAAAAGTTTTTATACAAGTGAGTCTCTGACTCCTGAACTACTGCTAGCTGTGATTCAGGAGCCAGTGCCCTCCTTAAAACTAGAAACTAGTTATATTATATAATACGTTTAATTTAAAAGAAACGCAATATAATAATAACATAAGGTAAAGGTGAATGTGTGTATATGTCTGGTTTTCTGTAAGTATTAACATCGTGCATAACTCCAGTTTGTCAGCTGGGTTTGCAACAATATCTGTATGTGTGCAAGTGTGTGAGATGTTTGTGTGTATGTAGTGTGTCTGTGATCATAAATTATCAATACATAAAATTATTAAAATAAAACTTCACTCACACTAATGCCAAACGATTTACACACACATGTATATCTTTTACTATGATTGTATCAAAGCGTAATCATAGCGACTGCATGTACATTAATTGTCAAATAGGAATTTGTCGTCGTAAAAAGAATTTAATAATATTATTTTAATAAATTTGTATATAGCTATATATAACCATAAAGAACGCTCGTACGATCTATATGTTTCTATATCATAAAGGAAATTTAATAACGAACACGAAATATGATTGCGATCATTATGTTTCAGTACTCAATAATATTCGCTATCAAGAACAGCTCAAACATTCAGCTTTGATTTACGATGCGAGGAATTTTCCTTTTGATACATTCTTATTCGCGTCGCTTTATACATCTTTTCAAACTCCTTTACAACATATTTTTCGTCATTATCTCTATATTAAGCTATTATATTTATTTCACAGAGCTATGCAACAGTGTACCTCTACCTAAGGTTTTCCACGTTCGCCGCACCACCGACGAGACACGGAAATGCTCTACTGAATCTATTTACCGCCAAAACCCCTTTATCTACTTTTTGTTCGGCGAAAAACTGAAATGCAATTTTAAAATTAGCTATGCTGGAAATTTTAGACATGCATTCTACGTTGTTAAAAATGAAAGACTTGTATCCAAATAAGCCAAGAATCGCGCAAATGCCCGTCGCTTTTGCTGTTTCCTGGGCGATGTATAACGCAAATTAATAACGCAATGGATAACATAATGAATAACGCGCTGAATAACTGGATGAATAACATAATAAATAATTTGATCAGTAACTTACACAATGAGAACTCAAAACTTTGCTCATTTAAGTATTTTTATTAAATAATAACTAGAAATCACGGGTTGATCCAAAATTCGCCCACAAACCTTTTTGCGTACAGCGACAAATATAGTTCAACTCACAGAAAAATAAAATTTGGCAATTAATATAACATACAGTTGACACGATTACGCTTTGACATCGTCCGGTACATGTGTGTGTAAATTGTGTAAATCGTTGAGCATTGGTGAGCGTGTGGTTTTATTTTATTAATTTAATATATTAATATTGCATATTATAATAAAAATATTAGCATTCGCATCCTTTCCTCTATATAAACTACAAGTTGTTGTCGCCAACATTTCTAACGTTCTTTTTCGCGAGGAACACTGGCAGCACTGGCACATAAGAAGTACGCTGTCGTCAAAGATATAAAAAAAAGTAGAACATTATGGAATAATGGCGGGAATTAGGTGCCTTTTATCTGTCAACTGTCAATTGTGATTGTGATGTATATAGAGGAATTAGTAAAGGAACAAAAATAAGAATTATTGAATAGATTAATAATCTGAAGATAAATATTTGCATGGCGGAGTCCAGCCAGTATTTATAGCGTCAACATATTCTAGTTGTATAATATTCTAATATAAATGTTAACAGTGATTAAATTCTTTTATAAATTGTGCCTAATTTCGTACTCCTCCGCCCGCGCAACTTTTATAAAATGGTACCAAAAGTGTACGCTTCACGTATTAATATATAAGATTTTGTTTACTTATGTACTTTTAATCATGTCGTTTGTTTCCTAAGTAGTAAGAATATACATATATAATTCAACGCATGTATAATATGTATAAGACAGGATAACACACAAAGTGTTAACGAGTTTTTCATATCGCACTCGGGTCGGTGGGGCCAAAAGCAAAGGGCATTAATACATTATATGGCCTATGCGGTCACAATTTCGCCTGTTCACGATTCGACCCTCGGACGACGCGTTAGCCTTTAAAGTGAACCTAAATAATGCATGATCTAACCTTAAAATCTCATTTTACGTTATTACTTTTACTAGCCAAAGTTATTTGGACGGTATTGGTTCGCTATCTAAATGCAAATGGCGGCTTTGAGCGTCCCTAGAGCGGACACATGTAACTTTTGATAGTGCGGTCACGAGGAATGTGTGTATTGTACCATGTATAATTTTATCAAGTAAAATAAAAGTAAGGGAACGTTTGTTACCGAGGTAAGTAATTTAATGTCCGTGTTACTGATATGCTCGTAAGTGCTGCCATATTAAATATATTAATTGGGAAACAGTAATGTTTTTTTGGGTTTCGATATATCAAAAAATAAATATCTATACTCTATACTTTAATATATGAAGCTGAAGAGTTTGTTTGAACGCGCTAATCTCAGGAACTACTGGTCGGATTTGAAAAATTCTTTCAGTGTTTAATAGTCCATATATCAAGGAAGGCTATAGGCTATACATCATCACGGGTTGAATTTCGATGAGCGGCTATCTATGGTATTTATTGACGGACCCGTTGGCGCAGTGGGCAGTGAATCTGCCTTCCGTTCCGAGGATCTTGCGTTCGATTCCCACCTCGAATCTAGGTGTATTATCTATATGTATATACATATAGATAATATGTATGTATTTCTATATTTCTAAAAAAAATATTTGTGTATAACGGGCGTCTGTTACTTATAACACAGGCATTAAGTTGTCTACCTTAGAAACAGATGTCCGTGTGTCACGTTCACGTGTTCACTTATCGCGAAATCTCGAAAACTGCGAAACGTACAAACAAGTAATTACAACAGAAGTAAGTACATAGAAATTTGCAAGGAAGTAGTTTAAAGTTTAGTAGTTAGTACGGATTTTTCGATAGGGCTATATTAAGTAAGACTAAGGGCAAGTATAATTTTGCGCCGACAAATACG